>LQRL01137474.1:12009-26941 GCA_001703475.1 Hydroides elegans | reverse complement strand
GTGTGCATCGATGTTTACACCTCGAGCAATGAGTGAAAAATGAAATCGAAAAGGGTTGATTTGGCTGCTTTTATAGTCGTACCTTCTAGTTTAAGTCACTGAAGAAAATTATCTGACTGAGAGAAAAGAAACCATTGTTATTTTCTGTAAACAAAACTATTATAGTCGGGCATTAATTAGTTTAACCAAAAACATATAATGAGGGCACACACATACGCAATATAAAATACATGTATATTTAAGAAAGGAGTACTTTCGATATGTCCACAGCCGCCCACAAATTATACTACCTCTTGATCCAGGATATTTTATAACTTCCGAGTAGGATGCATACGAGTATATCATATTATCGCTCGCGATTATCTCGGTTTTAGAATGACGTTACATTTTACTTACGTTTCTCTGGATGCTCTTTCTCCAAGGAGCATTAATAGCGTTAATGCATTTATAAAAGGGAATCTACCAACTAAGAATAAGCTGATACTTCTTATTTTATCTCGCAAACTGCCCATTTTTGAGTTCGGTGACCAGTCAAAAGAGAGAGCTTCAAAATAGGATACATGTCGAGATTTTCTATATTTATTTAACAATTTATGGCGATTATATTTCCGTTTTTCGTCTGAAACATTATTTCATCCTTTAATCATGTAGACTCATCATAAAAAATATTCATATGCTCATAAAAGTTTTTTTATTGAGCGATAATGGCGGATTCTAGAAATTTTCGAGCCTCGTATTTAGGAAAAGTCGGTATCAAAGGCGTTGAAGAAAAGAAATCACTAGATATTTTACTGAAAGAGCAACCTTTGGATACTACAAAAATATCGCAATTTTTTCTTCGATTTCCAGTTCCAGCACGCTACAGATTAAATCTTTGGAAAGTTCTTTTGGGTACGTCATCAAAGGTGCGCGGATAAAAACCCCGAAGGGCAAAAGCCCCGAAGGACAGAAGCCCCGAGATTTTGTCAGCTAGGACAGAAGCCCCGCGATACATTTAAACATACTTTTCACACTTTATCAGATATATCGATCATATATTTTCAATCAAACAAACACTAAATAACCGATGTCACACATTTTGTATATTGCCTCTCAATAAAGCGCGCTCTCGATCGGATTAGCCGATTTGTTTGTGGATGTGTTGTGATTAGCCATTTACGTTGGAATCAAGAGTCACATTGTTGCGTCAATTGCAATCGATGATGCCTTATACGCAGTTACATAGCCGCATTATGCAATCATATTTATAATCCGACATTAAATAAAACAATTAAGCATTCATTTTATTTAAAATGTTCAAAATATATATTTGTTTAATCTCGGGGCTTCTGTCCTAGCTGCCAAAATCGAGGGGCTTCTGTCCTTCGGGGCTTTTGTCCTAGAATCGTCATCAAAGAAGTCCCAATACGTGACCCATTGGGTTTCTTGAAATTTTACTTTCCCATTGGCAGTGCTAGCATAAATTCCAGCAAAGCAATGGGTAACGTATTTGAACTAGTCATCAAAGACTCAAATATGTGCTCGTATTTGTAACATCATCGTACGCATAAGGAATAAGTCTTAATTCGAAAGAATCATCACTACGAGTAGTGATGATAGGCCTTCGGTATGCTATTTTATGCGATACGCTATTGCTACATGCACATGCTGTAACTGACATTGACATGAAGGAGCTTGCTTTGCAGTTGCACATATAAGATGTAACATATTTTGAACATTTAGTTTTCCATTGTCAGTGCAAGCAACAATTCTAACGAACCAATTCGTTTCGTATTG
Source organism: Hydroides elegans (assembly GCA_001703475.1). Classification (NCBI taxonomy): domain Eukaryota; kingdom Metazoa; phylum Annelida; class Polychaeta; order Sabellida; family Serpulidae; genus Hydroides; species Hydroides elegans. The sequence goes on along the minus strand of LQRL01137474.1, from coordinate 25,165 downwards.
GAACAAACATGTCACTATTTTACACACAACACCTCTGTGAGGTAGATCATTTACGACTTGTATGAGCAGACAATAATTATGTCCGAGTGTTCAGAGGCGCGGGGCACAGTAAATATAGCATATATTTTTGGTTGGTTGGTATTCCCGGGTTCAAATATAGAAGAAAGCTAAAAAACTCTGTCAGTCACAGACACACGCATGTCATTTTAAGAGCGACATACAAGGATACTTGGATGTTTTATTTTTAAAAGGTCGCAACAAAGGTGCATCTACCTTCTCTCCTAATTCTTTCTTTAATGTCATGTGCCATTGCAAAAAAGGAACGTTCCGCTACTGAGCCAGTAGTGTATATTTGAGTGGTTGGGAAAGCCTTTTTCGTATGTTTGACCGGTGTTCCGTGCCTCATTTACCTTCGCCTATCTGTTTTGTATGGAGAGCGTATCCGTCAAATATTTTTAGATTTTTTGTACATGGTGCAGCTTGATGTTAGCAACATTGAATGCTTTCCTAAGTCGAGTTATCGAACGGATAGTATGACAAAAATCTCAGCAGCATCAAACGCATATGCTCCCTCCCCCTGTACGCTCTTAAAAGTTATACCCAAATATAAACGGACAAGATCTCCATTTTCGTAAGCCCTTATTTAAAGCCATAGAGTGACTATTGAGTGAGTCGATTTTTCTCCATATGTTTTAAGGTGTCATCCCAGCATACCAAGAAGCTCACGAATTTGTGGAGCAGCAACGGGAGATTCAGTACAATGACATGAACGAGGCGCTGCAAGTGATGGGTCGCATCAACGACAACACGCCGCTCTCCGAGGTGCATCTGCGCATGCTCCTTATGGACCAAGGACTGCTTCCCTTCGACGAATCAAAAATGGTGAGAGCATTGAATTGAATTTGAAATATTGATAGCAGGCTTGTGGCTTCGGTCTCTTATGGGTAATAACCGTGTAGCAAATTTTCCCCTAACTACTAAAAAAAAAAAAAAACAGATTATAAGGTTATTAGGCCCCAACCCAAAAGGTTGGGGGCCTATAGGTTTGGGGTGTCCGTCCGTCCGTCTGTCCGTCTGTCTGTCCGTCATACTTTTTTGTACGGGCTAGAACTTTTGAACGGAAGGTCATAGAGACTTGGTTATAGGCTCAAATGAAAGGTCTTGGTTCGTAGATGTGCCTTTTGGCCATTTCGGTCAAAAACACCCCACCGGAAGTGGTCAAATTGGCCAAAATAGCGGTTTTTTAAGACTTGAGCGTGTACGGGCTAGAACTTTTGAACGGAATGTCATAGATACTTCTGAAATACTTGAAAACAACTTTGGGGGCGTTGGGGCCTGTTCGTGTTCACTGAATACTTGTCATTTTTATGTAAGGGAAATATCTCTTCAATGGCTTTGGTTAAGCCACATTCTATATGATGCATATTATAGATAGATAGATAGATAGATAGATAGATAGATAGATAGATAGATAGATAGATAGATAGATTTTATTTGCAGACACTGTGTAAACAGTTCCATAGATAAACATATATAATAACATAGAATACTTAATAAATACATTCATAAATACATATTTTGAGCTTGTTTTTATTTCAGTTCCAAGACAAGGACAACCAGGTGTTCTTAGCTATGTCAAGAGCAGTAGCGGAAATATCTGAAGAACCAGTTGAAATATACTGGATAAGTGCAAAGTTTTATCATCTACAAAACAAGTTCAAAAGTACTTGGCCTATCATGGTAAGTTGCAAGAACGTCGTCTGAGATTTAACAAAAGTAACCGAATCCATTGCACACGTGGTTATCAATTTTATTTTGTATTAACTCATAATGTTAAGAACGTTTTAGAAAGATTTAAGGGGTCCCAACCTTAAAGCGGATGGGCAAATGTGGATTTCCTGGATTATTGAGAGTAAACCCCGATGTCATACCCTAAAGTTTAAATCAGGGCATTCACAGAATCACCGGCAACTACTGTTGAGATCAACGAGAGTTGGCTCTACCATTGAGCTACGTCTACTATCTGTCTACTTTATCTGTGCCCTTCAATACAACTATTTACAAAAGTATGCCTTATGCTATATCTTTTAAGGCTGAGCGAGTGTCCCACTATGTCAAAGAGGAGGGCGATGGACAACTGCACGCGCACCTGCTAAATACACGTGCTTTTGGCGCCATTCCCTTTGTCACGTGGTTTCACACGTGCTTCTCGGGAATATTGCCAGAAAACTGCATTGAAAGGTTAGCGATTATTTTGCGTGGGATTCATTGCAATGGCTCTGAAATGTAAATCATTCAAGACTGTGTTTGTAAATTTTGACTCGGGACTTAGATGGTTGAATATGACAAGATCAATCAAATAAATGCGATGAGCAAATTTTACTTAAAACTGCATTGAAAGGTTACCTTAATTTTGCGTGGAATTTATTGCGATGGCTATGCGATTGAAGCGAAATGGAAATTATACTAGAGTGTATGTGTTAATTTTGGTCCGCGACGTATATAGATTTAGTTGAATAAGGTAATGAGAATAAAAAAGTTGCGATGTGTTAATTTTACTAACGAAGGTAATTCATATTAATGTGAATACGGATGTAAAAGCCCAGGTTCGATGCACAACCATATTAATAGTGGATGAAGTGCTGTGAATAACTCATAACTTATATTGTTTACTCTAGATAAATCCGTCATGAATTTGCTTCTTACATACATGTATAAAGTTCATGTACATATATTATGCTATGTTTATGACTTTAATACATATATTGTCTAATTTTCGTTCACCTTATTTACAGAATTTGGGACAAGATAATCGGCGGGTCCTGCCAGATCCTGCTTTTCGTTGCCGTTTCAGTATTACTCACCCTCAAACGCCCTCTGCTGAGTATGAAGAGCAGTGAGGATATACTCAAATACTTGGCTAAAGTAAGTATCTAAGTTAAGAAGCATACTAGCATGAATTGAGGAGAGAAAAACGTGATTGAAGACTGATTACAATAATTAACTTATAAAGAGAAGTACAATTCTAAAATGCGAAATCATATTTTAAGTGCATCTCCAAACAAAGCTCAATCAATTTAGTGTTTTATATAAATATATTTCTCGGCAGTGATAGAAATATCAATAGCCTACAATTTAAGTTTATAACAAAAATATAAGAAACAACTTGATAATTTCTTGGCAGCGATAGCAAGATTAATAGGCAAAATTATAAGCTTATTGGCAAATAACGAGTTGCTTTACCCGATTCTTTTACAAGTTATTATTTTTCTCTTCAGTTAATTTGCAAATATATGAGTTAGTTAACATAAATCTTTTACAATCTATCGATTTTTCCCCTTCAGATTCCTGAGGACACTGGAGAACGCATTGTCATTAACGCCCTTGATTTGTGGCAGAAATACGGAAGTCTTCTCATGCCAAGTCTCCTTAAACCGGACTCACCCGCCGTGCTCGATAGGAAGACGTGATATCGAAACAATTGATAAATGAAATACAAAATTAGGATCAGGGGGAAAAAACTGATTTGGGCATCAATTGTTGGCATTGGCATCATCATGTAAGAACCTGAATTCAGACGTTGATTGAATGCATGATCGAAAAGAAAGCATTATAGAGCGTTTGCATATTTGGCAGGCAGTATTACAGCGGTGATGAAATACAGATTTCATTGCGCTTGATTTTGGTTATAGAACAATTGTAGCGTGTTAACAAATTGCATGTCATAAGAAAAAAATATCAAAAGGAGAAAGCAAGAAAAACACACATTTTCCATGTACTCTTATCCTCGGTATGACATTGTGGCGATATTGAAAATTTTAAATTCGATAAAAATATTGATGAATAATCAGGGTGTAGCATAAGGGTCGAAACCCTCGGTAATTTCGAGGGTAAATCAAGATTACCGAGGCAGAATTGAGGTACCCTCGAAAAAATACCGAGGTAGAAATCGAATCTACCGAGGCACAAATTAAGGTACCGTCGAATAATTCCGAGGCAAAATCGAATCTACCGAGGCAGAATTCAGATACCCTCGAAAAATAACCGAGGCAGAATTCTAGCTTATGCTACACCCTGTGAATATGAACGATGCAGGAGAACTCTTCAGAATATGTGTGACAAGAAACTGATGATCATGAATTTATGTTTTATTTTAAGCCAAATAGTGAGACAAGACATCAAAATGAAATAAAATTGCACCATATGTCATATTAAATACGCTAGAACAACTGGCCAAAATTACCTTTTGTATTGCTCGGTAAACTCTATCTGGAAAAAAGGTTTTTTTGCGATTAACTTATGTTTGCCAGAGTTTAATAGGTCATTACAAATAAACGTCCATATTTCCTCACTTGTCAATTAAAATCTATAGGTGGGACTCAAATTCCATAATTTGACACCTAAACAGCCAATACAGTTTTTGCCGTGGCATATGACATTTTTCACTTAATGATGAATATGTCAAGCACGGATAATTCAAGCCATCGCAGACAGTTTTATATAGAATATATGGCGCACTGAAAATTTAAATGAACGCCGAGATGGCGCACAGCAATTTTGCATGTGTGCTATTATTCCTTTAACTGGTATCATTTAGTTTATTTTGATATTAATGAATATATGTTTACAATATCACAATCTCGTTTATTTTGTGCTCTGAATCTGATATGTAAGGATGAGCCTCACCATTTCATCCCGTTTCCAATCATTTTCATGCAAACTAAATATATAACAGCTCACTGTTAATATTCTTTTTTTGGTCGCGAACTCGGCGCTCACATCAACGTAAAGGTCTATGCAACATTTTTTTTTAAATATTTATTTATGACGCCTGTATGGCAAAAGTGAAAGGTACTAACTCAATTCATGAAGTTATAGTGCATTTATGAGTTGAACACTGACATTAAATATATGGTGCGCAACTGTCGGTAATGGCGCACAAAAATATGACTGTGCGCCATCGGCTTACAACCCCATAATCTCAGAAATTATGTCATTTTCATAGAACATTCCCACAAGAATGTTCTATAAAATGACATAATTGTTATTATATAAGAAAAGATGATGTAGATGAAGAACACCTAGCCATGAATATAAAACAATAGCATATTCAAAAGCATATTTTAAAAAAAATTTATACTGCTATCATTGTTTTATTTGCTATGATCAAATAAAATATTACTCAAATGTTCTCTTTTCTTTTCCTTAAAATATTTTGTATTTTTTAAAGATTTCTTTTAAAAAAGTATAAATTCAAAATGTCTAACCAATAGCAGATTTATTTTTAGATTTTATTGGCAAGTGCATAACTGCTATTAATATTTATTTTTTTGCTCGCGCCTTCAGTCTGTTCAGTGCTGGCATCAGCGTAGTTACATACTTTAAAGGTATATGCACTGAAGAGACTTTAAAGGTATATGCACTGAACAGACTTTAAAGGACTATGCCAGATTTTTTTTTTTGAATAATATGGATTGTGCATCATCATTTAACCTCAAATCTTCTAATAACCCTTGGTCATGCAGCTAGAAATTAAATGACTATTTTAACTGCAAGAATCAGGAGATGGGTAGACTTTTTAGCACGTAACAGTGTTTATGTTAATGGCATTGAACTTATGTTTTATGAAAAGGACATAATTCTTATATAAGAAAATATTGTGTAGATAATGGGGTGATGGCCTTCAATATAAAGATACTTAAAAAGCATAGTTTGAATATATATATATAATACACTGCTATCATATTGTTATTTCCAGAACAAAATAAAATATTACTCTTATTGTTCTCATTTGTTTTCCTTTAGCATATCTTGTATTTTTGAAGATTTCTCAGGAACCAAAAAAATTATAAAAGTATAAAGGACTATGTGAACCATCGGCCATATTCGGTACCCAAATATGATGAATTTAAAAATGGGATTAATTCGATAGATTTTTACATTTTTTGAAACCTTATTATATCACTTAGTAATGAAATAATAATGAAGTGATTCCTATGTTTTTATCTTATAGAAAATCGATGACTTGATGACCCATCCAAGATGCTAGTTATTTGGACACCATGTTGCATATTTCTTGGATTTATCGTCATTAGATCACAAAAATATTAGTTTCTTTTTACAATAAATCGGAATTAGCATGACCTCATCGTATCCTATCAAAATATAGTCAATCGGGTGTCGATTATTAAGATGGTGTAAGGTTTTAGTGCTAAATCAAAATTTAGCGTTTCCAGATTTTGTACCGAAATTTGTGAATAGGTTCATTTTCGGTCAAGGGTATATTCGCCCTCCATGCTGGATTTCTGATATATTATTTATATATATTCCAGCGTTTATATACTGAAACTTCAGCGTGGAGGCCGAATGCACCCTTGACCAACTTTTGATTTGAACCGAACCAAACATAGCGTCCTGAAACCCGTAAATCTTAACGAAATGTTGTGATTTGGTCCTGTATTGTAACATTGCTTAGATTTATTGGTTGTATTTTTAATTGACTTTTTAAAGTAGATATTGTTTTACAATATAATTGTAATAAAATATATAAAAAACATTCTTTATACAAGTTTCTTGGCATATTTTGTGTAAGGTCCCTAGGAATCCCGGCAAATTCAGTGCTCGTTTTTGATGGTCGATAAATATATGAAACAAATTGAGATGGAAAATTTCTATATTTGTTTTCAATGCGTAAAAGGATGAAATTTCAAAATATATAAATGGATAAACAATGTTTAAAGGTTTCATTTTAAGCGGCCTGCTGTTTCACTTCCGGAGCATTGTTCTTATATAAGATGCACACAGTCCTTTGGACAAACTACTAGAATGCAGTACGCTTACCCCTTTAACATTATAATGTTTAAATATTTATAAGTTATATGAAACCAGAATAAATATAAACTGTACAAGTTTTGAAATAAAACGCCATGACATACCAAAGCTCATATTTTATATATATTCGTGCCACGTAAATAAAAAATCTCATATAGCGCGACTACTAGAATGTTTAGCGCGAAAAGGCGCAATATTGAAATCAAGATCATGTCCTACTGTATACTCAATCCACTGTCAAACCATAGATAATAATTAAAAGTATAAACAACGTATATAATATTGCATAAATTGAATAATTTCGAATATATCTGAAACTACAATATTCTATAAAAAATGTCTACTATGGAATCAGAATTCCTTATGGTTCAAAGCAACGCAGTATTGAAAACGTTAAGGGAAAGTACCTTCCAATATTATTGCGTGGTTTAATTACTATATATAAATTTAGTATCAGAACAATATTTGAATTCATTTCGGATATAATATTTGAATTACAATCGGCTTTTTGGATTAAAATTTCACAAAAAATAACATTATTAATTTTAAAATCATTCAATAAAATACCATATACCGAATCTGAAATGATTGACAATACTCTCATAAACTATATGCGGGCATAGACTCAATTTTTGTTCTAAATATAGATATAAAATTTTCAATGCGGAAAACAGTTAAGCTGAACTTCAAGGCAAGCTACAATTAAACAGATTAAAGATATTCTTCTTCGAACGCGTAAGTTACTGATATTCAATATAACACTTTATTATAATATAAAATTGCATGATCAGTGAATTAAAATCAAATGTATGCCATAAAGAAGTAGTGTTATTAAAAGATGCACTAGTTGTAATGTGCATCGATGTGGTTATGTTTGCCTATGATATAACTCCAAAAGGATACGCTTTTCTTATTTGATAAATATAATCCGAATAAACATATTATATATAACATATGCGTATGATAACCGATTTTTTTCTAAATAGTACGTTCTTTTTATTAATCAAATATAACCTATTTTTTACAACTCTGCGCTATATATAAAACATACATGTACATGTTGCCATATACATGTATATGATATCCGAACTAAACGGTCATTTTGTATCATTATTTTTAAAACATCGTTACATCTGTTTTAAGGAACCAGAGCCGATTTGAAACATGTCATCACTCGTAGCAAATCGTTATAGAAATACAGACATTTTCAATAACGAAAATCAAGGAATCGATGAACTTATCTTAGCCGTATGGGTAGACGACGACACGCGCCTGCAGCAGCTTCTCGACGCCGGTGTGCCCGTGGATGGACGTGATGAATATGACTTGAATGCATTGATGTACGCTTCCGCCTATGGAAGTAACAAATGCCTCCAAATACTTATAAACAACGGCGCTGATGTCAATGCAAAAGGATCGAGTTCGTACACGGGTCTTCATTGGGCAGTTCAAGAAGGTCACATCGAATGCGCACGGATGCTCATTGCAAATGGTGCTCGGATTAATGAGCGTGATGGTGTTTCGAATAAAACTCCGCTCATTGTGGCAGCCGCATGCGGTGACGAAAAGCGTGTTAACTGTGTGCGCTTGCTTCTCGATAACAATGCAGATGTGTTTGCGAAGGATAAATACCATAAAACTGCGCTTGACTATGCGAAGGAGAAAGGAAAAACTGAAATAGTTAATATGCTGGAAGAGCACATCGCCGCGCTCGATCCTAAAACGAAATCCAAACAGAGCAACCCACGACCAACATCATCCAATGTGATAGAGATGAACGGGAACGAGACGAAGATGAAACCGAATCAGAAAAGATGCACCAGATGCTCCTGCAAAGAATGCGTCCACGAGAAGAATGAAATGCAAAATCAACAACGCGAAAGCGAAGGAAAAATGCAGGATTTAGAGAGAAAAATCCATGAATTGGAAAAAGAAATGCAATCGGTTCAGGTTCAAAGCCAAACGGAAGATGTTAATGTTTTTGTAACTACATCTAAAACATCAGCGATGTACGGAGCAGGTAAAGTAGCTTCAAATAAATTCTATCCACACGAACAATTCCTATATAATTTTGATATTGTTATTCTTTTGTCCTTCAAATTTAATTTTGCTATAACTATCTATACATAAATGAATACCATAGATTGTGATAAATCAATTAGACGGAGTAATTAAAGACACTTAATATATATATATCCTTTAGAATATCTGTTTTTACAGACTTCCTCAGCCAAGATGCCCTGAAGATATTTTCCCGTGATAATCAAACCAAATTTATGGAAAACGTCAAACTAGCACCAGTGCTCACCCACTTGTACACAAAAGGAGTAATCACTGCAAAGCAACTGCAGCGCATTGAGAGCGAGAGGACGGACATCGACAGAGCAGAGCATGCTTGGAATCTTATGACGACAAAACAGAGGTATTTGGATGGAGTACGTGATGCACTGAAAGGTACTGGACAGAAACAACTTGCTGATATTCTGGAATAAGGTATGTGATTTGAGTATGTTCGCTGATCTAGTACCATTATACCAATAAACAAATCATCTTAATGTACTGATGCTGTTTTTCATTATGTATATTAGTTTTGTGTTTTGATGATATATAATGCTTTGCTCGTTAGATATTATGATTAATGTAACCAAATCACAAATATATATGATAAAGTCGAAACATCAATATAGTGTATATGTATTGGCAACGTGTATGTTTTACATTTAAGAACGCTTGGAAGGAGAGAGCTTGTGAACAATTGGATCCTACGCAAACAATCTGATCCTACGCACATATAGAAGCAGAGAGCAATATATGATATCTTGTTTAGTTTATCTTGATAACATGAATAACTTTATATCCTTTTTATTAATAAAATAATATGATTTAGTATTCCTTAATAAGGAATACAATACATCATGTTTGTGCTCGTTGATTATTAGATGTATTATTGTAATGTATTTATTATGTATTCAGGTTTTTAGGCTTAATGACTGCTGGTTGCTTTGATTGTGCGTTTTGTTGAAGTTTTGAACAACCATTTCTATTTCGAAAAAAACTTCCACAAAAAAAAACAACAACTCTACAGCGTTTTAAATACAGTCAGGTCCAAAACTGTGAAAATGTTTGGGGATTAGTTTTCATTTTTTGAGAATTTATTTTCTGAAAAGTTGCAGGGTACTAAAAACCCACAGTATTGATAGTGAGTGATCAAGAATAATCATATTTGTATATGAGCATAGCTTTGATGAACAATCATAATAATAGTTTTAAAAGCCTTATAAAGCGTTAATATGTCTTGTGTATCTCAACTTATTGGTTAGAACGGTCACGTTTTTAATATCATATGTTGTCCAAAAACTATAAGTTTGTATACTACACATAATCTTGCATTTATTCAAGATATATTCAAGTAATATTACCAGCAAAATTGGTTATCTATTCTTAATGGATAATGGTGTATATAGAGCTAAACGTACATTATTTGTATAAGACGTATAATATTTGTTGGAATGTCATGGTATTAATTCACTCTAATAAAACGGTAAATTTATATTCACATGTGTTTCAATATCAAGTTCAATACATGAGTTTATGGGCCAGAATACGTGTGTTTAATATTATTTAAGTATTTCTTTGCAACTTTACAACATTTGATAAAAACAACTTTGATGAAGGTATTATGAATACACTGGCTTATATCTGATGAATAACCACTCTGTAGCTAGTATATTGTTATGACTTTCTAAACTGGAACATATCCATGTAGATCACTTAGAATACTTATATGAGTTTGATATCCAATGGACGGATCAATGTTTTTCTCGTCCATGCAAATGATTGATCCGTTGAGTAAATGTATACCCAAATATACTAGGAGGCATTGTATGCATGTGTTGACAAAGGGTGATCATTCACCACATGAATAATGTCTTTCAGAAAATACGTTCATATACGGATAATAAATCGAGATATTTTGCATTATTTAAAAAGAACGAATCTTCAAGTATTAAATAGCTATAAAATATATTCGCCAAATAGAAAAGAATGACACATGTTTCAAACGTTAATAACATCATGATTTCCGAACTATACAATGGACATTTAGTGATATGGAATAAGGCTGATTTATTTTTATTTCAAGTTATGAAATAGTAAAATGTTTATCATATAACTTGACCACTTATAACATTCTAGCTAGATCACCAACTATTGCAATATATTGTGATTTGTTAGGAAACATACATACATATATGTATAATCGATTTAATGACCAAAGTAAACTTTGCGTAAGGGGTACATGAAACACACAATGCAAGTGAATAAGGATAAGTTAGCCTTCTGTTGTTGAATAACATATGCATGTCTTTTGTGTCAAAATAATAATTATTGGGATATTAGATAACACATAAAAATAATAATTGTGTGGACGGCTATGCAATAAGATGGGAAAACAACTTCAATAGCATGCAAAAACGTTCGTCCACATCTAAAATAAAATTTCATAAATTTATGCAGGATTAAGCTTTCAATGTTTTATTTCCAGGACGTGCCTTTAATCAGCATTAGATTAAAAATAATACCTTACATTTAGATAATGCGTTTTGAAATTACATTACGCTAAATCGACTATTCGCATACATATGGTTAAACCATCATGTATATCAAAAATCGATGACCAATGTTCGAAATGTTTTTATCCAAATAGACCATTAATTATGCTGTCTTACAAAACATTTAAGCGGTTTATTTGTTTTGCATTAATTTTGCAATTTGGTTTTATAATGCTATGCCTGAATAACATTTTTAACATATCAATTTCACATTCATCGGAAGATTTTCAAGGATACCCATCTATTCATAAAGAGCATATTTTCAATCATAATGTGTCCGTCATACCTTTAGAATCGATACTTACAACTACAATTGTGACATCAATCGAACTGAAGCAAAATTATGTAAAAACGCGAACGCTTAATGCAACAGAAAGAAAAAAATATGAAATAATACATTGTCCAAAGATGAATCGAACCATTGATAACTATTTTGCATCGTATAAAAGATGTGTGAGCAAACAAAGGGAAGCTGTATCGCTTAACAGATTATTCATCACTCATACAAATAAATGTGATACAAAGCAAAAGTTATTTCTATTGATACTAATTCATTCGTATCATTCTCACATAGATAAACGGATGGCTATAAGAGAGACATGGGGAAGTATATCCCAAAGCGGAAAATACCCAGGATATCAAAAATTGTTTCCTGAAATTGTGCTCCTTTTTGTGCTGGGAGAACATACAGATGAGACCAAAAATGAAGCGGTCAGGATAGAAAATGATGAATATGGAGATATAATACAAGGTGATTTTAGAGAGTCGTACAAAAATCTAACACTCAAACACCTATTTGGATTGCAATTCGCAGTGGAATATTGCTCAAATGCACAGTATATAATTAAGATGGATGATGATATTATATTAAACATGCCAGCAATAATACGGCATCTACAAACAGGAATACCTCCGAACACAATCGTAGGACCAGTTAACACCAATGCTAGGGTGGATAGACAAAAGAAGTCAAAATGGTTTCTGACATGTAATGAATATCCGTTGAGTCATTTTCCATCTTATGTTTCTGGTGCAGCTTATATTTTAGATATTCAAATAGCTCGGACGCTGTTAAAAGCAGCATCATGTGCTGGCAAGATACATCTAGATGATACATATGTTACTGGTTTCCTGGCTAAAATAATGGATATTGATCATCATAATCCTGGTGGCTTTACTTTTTTGGATTTTATAAAAACGCCAAATATTACGTTCTGCGATACAGGAAAGTTTCAGGAAACAGGTTTGTGAATCTCAATAATTAATTTTTCATGAAAGGTATTCCTCATCTGTCACAATTTAACCAAGTATATAAATATTTTATATATATAGTAAAACCTAAATTTAATTATGGACCTGCTTTTACGTCAAATTGCTAGTAACGATGTCTGTGATTTTATTCGTTATTTATCTTGGTATTGCGATATTTTACCATGCATTTTACATTGCATTATTTGACTCACATTGTCACTTGCGATTATAATCGCCAGTTACGACAATAATCGCGCAGAGCGACGTGTCAAACAAACGCTGTTTTTCCCAAAGAATTTATTACGAAAATTGGTTACGAAAATGCTCAAAGTAATCACTTTTCTTTTAATCAAAAGGACCTACAGGATTTTTCCTTGGAATAATTTCGAAGCCTTACAAAGAAACTCGTGAAAATCGCAAGCGGCGACGAGAATTTCAAATTGTATGTAAGAAGGGCCTAAAAC
>LQRL01137453.1:6537-16718 GCA_001703475.1 Hydroides elegans | reverse complement strand
TGTGGAAAACATCTAGCCTTTTCTTCATTTTTCAAGAATTTTTATTCCACAAACACCTGTGATGTTAAAATGAGACTCAAGATTTTTTTCCTTTTTTTTTTGTTTAGCAGTATTTTTCTCTATCTTACAAAATATTGTATGATATGCTCAAGTCTCGTTTAACTGTATTTTAACGTCACACGTGTGGAAAACATCTAGCCTTTTCTTCATTTTTCAAGAATTTTTATTCCACAAACACCTGTGATGTTAAAATGAGACTCAAGATTTTTTTCCTTTTTTTTTGTTTAACAGTATTTTTCTCTATCTTACAAAATATTGTATGATATGCTCAAGTCTCGTTTAACTGTATTTTAACGTCACACGTGTCGAAAACATCTAGCCTTTTCTTCATTTTTCAAGAATTTTTATTCCACAAACACCTGTGATGTTAAAATGAGACTCAAGATTTTTTTCCTTTTTTTGTTTAACAGTATTTTTCTCTATCTTTTACAATTCTCAATGTTTTATATTATTTATTTACCACATAGAAAATGTTTACAAGATACAGTTGGTTTAGCTAGATAAAGTGTTACAGACCTCCTCTCATCTATGCACTTATTTAAGAAAGGTGCGTCAATAGAAGGCATAATTTGTAAAAAAATAATAATCAATCATGAATTTAAGTTTTAGAAAATTTAAGTTTTAGAAAATTGAAAATTTAAGCCTTTGGTAAAATTCATTATTTTTAGTAAATTGAAGTCATCCTGAATTGTTTTATAGATAAATCATTATGCAAAATACACTGAGCCATGGTACACCGTTCACGTTGCACTCATCACTCGGAAAATTCAGTTTTTATTAACGTTTAACGTTTAAGAGGAAAAATTTCAGTTTTTATCAACGTTTAACGATTTAGAGGAAAACAATCAGTTTTTAAATCAACGTTTAACATTTAAATGGAAAAATTTCAGTTTTTATTAACGTTTAACGTTTTAGAGGAAAAAAAATCAGCTTTTATTAACGTTTAACGTTTTAGAGGAAACATTTCAGTTTTTATCAACGTTTAACGTTTTAGAGGAAAAAATTCAGCTTTTATTAACGTTTAACGTTTTAGAGGAAGAATTTCAGTTTTTATCAACGTTTAACGTTATAGAGGAAAAAAGTCAGTTTTTATTAACGTTTAACTTTTTAGAGGAAAAATTTCTGTTTTATTAATGTTTAACGTTTTAGAGGAACAAATTCAGTGTTTATTAACGTTTAACGTTTTAGAGGAACAAATTCAGTGTTTATTACGTTTAACGTTTTAGAGGGAAAATTTCAATTTCTATCAACGTTTAACGTTACCACCTGACGTTATGATTCGGTAATATGATAATTTTGCATGTACGAAAGTTTGCATGACCTTTATTTTCGGACGCTGTTTTGCTGTTGATTAACTCACATCTAAGAAAGGGATATTGGAAGAGCCTAAATTTAAATGGCCAACCTTTCGTGTTGAAGCAGGTGCAGATCCAGAAAATTTCGAGGCGCCAATGGTATAATCTATCAGCGCGATCGGAGGCGTCATTTATTTTGTAAAATAAGAGCGACAACAAAAATTCAAAAATCAGAAACGTCATTTTCGGACGTGTATAGGCTTTGTTCTTTAATAGTACGTGTCATAAGTAATTTTGTCTTTTGACGTGGTCATAGCGACATGAAATTACGTCTCTATCTGAATTCAATGTCCATAAAATGTCTTATCGCGAAAAGGTTACGTCACATTTTGCAACGCCGATACGCTGAGTTTTTGTAACACGTTAAAAAAAAGTTTCACGACGTATTCCGGTTGCCATATTCGCATCGAGGACATCGGAACATAACACAATATGATTTTTAGAAGTTGTTTATTGATGTGATTAGAATTTGTCGAGTTTTTAATGACTTTAAAATACCTAACCTATTATGTACGTAAGTGTCACTTATATACAAAGTTAAGAAAAATTATAGATATTCATCTGAGCTATTACTATTTCAATTTGAAAAAGACAAGTTTCCGATGCAAAATGCTGGAAGTCCAGTTTTTTTTCCATTTTCAGAGGGTATTCACAATGCTCATAACAATATTTTTTTGGAAAGTGTGTCATGTGTGATATGACGTCCAATGGAATTCACATGATCTTATAGCGTCATATTTTGACTTTAAGGTCGCGTCCAATGTACATAAAATTGAAAAAATGTACCAAAACGACGTACTTCGGACATCCAACTATGTCAATAGGACGTAAATTTGCCACATTGATGGCATATCTTATTTGTGACATACATGTAGTAGCGGCTTATACATCTTAATTCCTTCACTGACGTCGGTACGTTAAGTGACGTGAGGACGTCCTGGTGAGGTTCTTTGCCGAGTGAGGAGTAATAAAGTTGAGAAAAACAAATCTGATGTTTTAGCCATGCACATGCATTTACAATACAAATTAGAAATACAAATACATAACAATAATTTAAAAAAAGTAACTCACTTTGTTGGTTTTTGCACCTTGCACTGCAATATAGCTGTCAGAGGATTGATTCTATCACCCACGATGTATGGTGACTGTCACTATGTAATGCATTTTCAGTTAAGTCGGCCCTTGGCCTGCAAAAACAAACAAGTTTTATTGTAATCACCATAGAAACAGGAAACATAATGACAGCATAGTATAGATGTTGTTTCTTTTGAATAAAATTAGAAGGCTTGAAGAATATTTACCAAAAGCCAGCCAGCATGCATATATGCGAAACTATTTTATTCCATAAACAAGTTAAGACCAAAAGGGTTTGCTGAAATATCTCAGTTAATATTTTAGCAACCATGAACGTCCAATTCAAGACAATATTTGAATGTTTTAAATCTGATGCGCGTATCCAGGAAATATTGAAACGGGGAAGGGGCGAGCTTGGCACCACTTAATATTGATAATTTTCGGATAAATGAATATGTCAAACGGGGAAAACCCGCGTCGGACGCCAACTCTAAATCGACGTCTGAAATCTATAGTTATCAATAGCTCGAGATGAATGAATGAGTTATATCTGTAAAGCGTTATTGTGCAGAAGCAGCCACACAGCCCTTGAACTATTTTCTTTAAAATGTAACCAATATTCTTGTTATATACTCTAAGAAAAATACGAGCGTAAACGTGTAAGGAAAGAACTTTCTATGATTACATTGTTGTTTTTTTCCTTATTATTTAATAATAAAGGGAGATAATCAACATATCAAATATAAATGGGATTATGTTTATATAACAACATATTCGCTTTAGATCTCTCGCTTTCCCGCTTAGCCTCGTTCTCGCTTCATCATGAGTACTTATATGCTACTATTCATAAGCGTGCGTTCAAATTTATCAAACAAATCTTCAAATTATTTTATCTTCAAACCATTTAAAGCCATGGCGACAATAAACAATTTTATTTTTTATATCACCTTCAAACCTTCTTCAATCTTGCTTCAAACCATGTCGACTAGCAATTTTATACATACCACTTGGTTTGAAGGTAAGTGGTTTGATACTCAACATATCAAATATGAATTGGATAAAGTTTATATAACAACATGTGTTTTTTTTTCCGGCTCAGCCTCGATCTCGCTTCATCATGAGTATTTTTATACTTCTATTCATAAGGGTGCGTTCAAATTGGTCAAACAAACCTTCAAATCCAGCTTCGAACCATTTAAGGCCATGGCGACAATAAACAATTTTATTTTTTTTTAATATCACCTTCAAACCTTCTTCAATCTTGCTTCAAACCAGATGTCAACTAGCGATTTTATACATACCACTTGGTTTGAAGGTAGGTTTAAAGGTGATTTGAAGCTCAGTTCGAATATGGGTATTGTTGGGGCGACGATCTCAGTGGTTTGAAGCTAGGTTTGAAGGTTAGTTTGATCAATTTGAATGCACCTAAAACAAAGTTATAAGCCACAGATGTTTAGTTTACATTCATGCTTGGTCATCACTGATTACTATGCACGAAGAATTATATGTGTTATTGTTTTTCTTCAGAATTTTGCTCTTAAATTTATTAAAAGAAAAATGATGATAACCGCTCGCACCTATGTATACAGGAATCAGTAATGTACGTCGTGTTAGCGCCCATAATCATACATTGAATTATTTAATGTATTTTTATACAAAACTTATCTGGATAGATAAACATATCTCTTGCCAAAACGTAGTTTGCAGACAATGTAATTTTTATTAGGATATCTCGACGAAGGTGGAACGGATTCTTAATGTTTTAAACTCATCAACGATATAATTATATACAAATGATATGATACACTCAGCCTTTTAGTAAAATCAATCGACAAAAAAAAAAACCAAATAAACCGGAAAAATGGAAATAGACACATCAAGATATTTTGATTTCTTTTTCGATTTAAGCGGCTTGGGCTGTGCACTATTATTGTCCAAAACGCTGCCTTAGTTGGGATATATAATTCTAATTAGAATATGAAGCAATTTCTAGCCCTAATATTTTTTTGATATTATAAATGTTATTGATAACACGTAAAACATATAGAAAATATATAACGTGTTATGTGATGACAATTACGTCGTATTCATATTTAGATTTAACTAAATCTGTAGTTGAATTCAAACAACATGTAAAACCATTTTAAGACCAAAATATTGCCGCATTAATAACAATATTTTCTATATCACATATATTGTTCACAAAATATAAAAATAAGCTTGGATAATATCAACAATTATTGACGACAAAACGTATAAGTAAAACAAACAAATTGCTGCAACTTTGACACATTTATAACTTTCTGACCTAATAATCATGTTTTTTACTAATAGTTTCATCAAATTATCGTTTTTATTTCACTAAAACTGGTCGTGAAAATATGGATACGCAACATTGTTCCAATATTCTCTATTATCGCATCGCAATTAGTCTTAAATAGAATATCGCAATTGAATGACGGGCGCGCTTTTCACCATACGCATTTCTAATACGCCATTTATTAACTATAACAGATTGAAAGTTCAAAAAGTATTATACATGAACAAAAGATGAAAATATACTTACCCATTCACTTTAAACAGCAAACTATTGTAACATTAAATAATGCTCTTCCCCTCATTTAAATATTCATGAGTCATGGCAACATGTAGCCAAGCTATGAGCCCCTGAAAGGCATATTTTCACCCAAGATCATACGGGTAAATTCGTTTATGATAATATATTTATTCATTATCATTATGCTATTATTATATAATGATTTTTTTTCATTTTTGAGACGTTTGAAATTTCTAATCCTAAATGGTAAATTCCAATATGATGTACATGTATATCCATTATTAACATTGGAAGAATTAATTTTCGTAGATTCATATTTTCTGTTACATACATATATCTTTTCTGTTGCATATACTTTAAAATTAGAACATAGTATTATATTCTCTCTATATTATTGCGAAATGAAAAATAGATTGAGTAATCTATATCCATTTTTAAAGTCCAAAGAATTAATTTTCAAAGACCCATACTTTTCTTTTTCATGCACTTTCAAATCAAGGGTTTGTATTTTCATATTCAATATAACATCTATATATTTTTGCTTAATAACAATTTTACAAATAATAGAATTCATAATATAAGGCACCTCACTAACTGGGTATCACTGTTACCTGTGCGATTTGAAAAGATGCAATAAAAATTGCCCTAATAACAACATATTTTTATTCAGTTTTTGTCTTACAATGAGAACCGCTGTTTGATTGATCAAGATATACAAAATATATTTGGAATCTCATCCCTTATCACACAAATGGCAATGTATAGTTTTTTAAGGTAATATTGATTCAAAAAGCAATTCGAATATATTTATATTCATTTATTGTTTTTATTGCTTATGATATAATTTTCTTATATTGTCGTAAAATAATCAATATAGCCATATTCACATAGACATGTATACATGCATGTCATTTTATCAAAAATATATGCATATAATCTGAATGCAGCGCAAGTGTTTCATGTTATACTCACAAGATAACGACTAAATCCTCTAAAAATAATGTAAATAGCAAACGCAATCTTAGTATATATGTTTTGAAATATTTCCAATCTAATTTATTAAAGTAAATAAACAATTTTGTAATAGCTTAACGTCACACATGAACGATGCAGCCTTTATTTTGCTATTCATTTATTTTTGATAACAGCACAATTCTGTATACATGAGCAATGCAGCCTGTATTTTATTATTTATTTATCTTTTTGTTTAAAAAAAAAACGATTGTGTATACGCAAATTTATGTGTGTAGCAAATAATCAGGATTATGCCAAGGGGTCCTGGTCAACTCGCCAAAAAACCAACTCGCCAAAATTGCTTTGGTCAAGTCGCCAAATTATTTTGGTCAACTCGTCAAATTCCTTTGGTCAAAAACGCTTTTTGGCGAGTTGACCACAATTTGGCGAGTTGGTTTTTTGGCGACTTGGAATTTGGAGAGTTGGTTTTTTGGCGAGTTGGTTTTTTGGCGACTTGGAATTTGGCGAGTTGGTTTTTTTGGCGAGTTGGTTTTTTGGCGACTTGGAATTTGGCGAGTTGGTTTTTTGGCGAGTTGGTTTTTTGGCGACTTGACTGACCCATGCCAGGTTGTTGCATAACACTATTGCCCGGTTGCTGATCACGGTGTTAGCACCAATACGGTGTTTGACATTTCATTAAAATGTGTGTTTCTCATCAGTTGCTCGTTGTTCACACATATTAACTAGTAAACACTATCTATATTAATGGGTTAAACAAAAATCATTGTTCAAATAGCCGTTTACTGCCTCTGCAAGGGAAATAATGCAGCGCTCAAGCATGATTCAAGCGCTGCTTGGGGTCAACACCGTGATCTGCAACCCGCCATATATAAGTGCCAAATAAAGCAATAAATCCGGAATGTCAGCTTTATCCCTTTTTCACTTGGGCAAGTTTAAATGTTTAAGAAAAGTTTTGAATATATTTAGATCAAGCATGTTAACACTATCATTTCCAATTTTCAATTATGTTGCTGGTTGTGGTAGCAATATCTATTAATGGTGCGTTCAGCGGCCCTTTGCGTCTGCGTCTGCGGAATATGATTCGGTATAAAATATAGTAAACACAGCGGTATTAATTCCGCTGGGATTACTATATTTTATTACAGTTACAATTCCGCAAACCCAAACCCAAGGGCCGCTGAACGCATCATCAATAGATATTGTTACCCCAGCCAGCAACATAATTGAAAATTGAAAATGATAGTGCCACTGAACGCACCATCATATGAGACTCATTATAAAGTCGAGCCAAAAAAATATATTTAACACGTTATATTCTTATAACAAAACCATACCAAATATGACTTACTTTTAATTTAAATAGATTTTTTATATCTTTATACAGATTTAGAAAATATAAATGTCTGATTATATATTATTGTAAACCGTTTTTTCAATATGTAAATATTCTAGTATCATGTAGAATTCAGTAGAATTTAAATTTATATGAATGTGATAAAAACTAAAAATAACATAAAAACAAGGTTTTGGTCTTATTCTTATACATATCAACCATATTTATATTTTTGATATACAAATGTAATGTTTTTTTCTTATAATCAATGTTTTATTGAAAAGAAAACAATCACTGTATTCTTCAAGCTATTAATTGAACCATTTGATGTACATTAATGATATTAAGCAAAAAAAAAACAAATTACCCAAAGTACAAATCCAACTTGATGGCAAATAGGTTTAACAAGTCAGTGAATTGGTGTATTTGGGAGATTCGATTACCGAAAACGGAAAGAGTAAAGAAGAGATTCGCAGAGGAATAGAAATCGCGAGAAAGTCACTCCGCAAAATGCGAATGATAATGACAAATCCTGAAATCTACCGATCTACTGATATACCAGCAAGACTTAGGTTCATGAAATGATATGTCCGGTCAACATTGCTGTATGAAGTCGGCAAAATGTCACAACATCGCCTCAAAGCATTCGAAATGTGGACCCTAAGGGATAGCTACGAATACGTTGGACAAGACGCATCACAAACGAAGAAGTGATTCGTATCTTAAAGAAGAGAAAGATGTCAATTTTTGGGCTTGTCATGAAACATGATTCCCTGCAAAGAGATCTACTGGAGAGCACGGTTGAGGGCAAGCGCGGACGAGGGAGGCCAAGACTGCAACGGAGTGACAACATCATTCAATGGACGGGCCTCACCTTCGAGAAGGCCAATCGTACTGCCCACGATCGAAAGAGACTATTTACGTAAGGCAAGATGTATAGTAAAGCAACGTATAATACCAAATATTGAAATAGCAATATTCAAGGAACAAATGTAACAAACTACACACATACATATGGATAGAGTCCCGCAAATACAATGGCAAGGTTATTTAATATTTCATGGTTTAACAGTTTGTTAACCTTTTGTTAGAGGTTGAGAGGCGATGTGACGGTGAAGCGTGATAGTATTGCCCTCATGACACTATTGCTCCCGGACAATAGTATCATGGCCGTGATGATTTTGGCCGTGAGACTATTTCCCCTTCCGTGTGATATTGGTCCCTTCTAAATATATATATATATAATATGATATATAATTTTGATTGGAAATGTATACTAGTTAAAGAATTTTTCAACTATTTGCATAAAAAACACATTTATGTTTTTTTTCAAGAGTTTGTATTTTGTCTTCCATTGCACTTTTCATATCATAATTTGCCGTTTTTTTGTAAATAATGATTAAGTTCATTTTTTGTTAAGACGTACCGATGAAACATGAATCAAAGTATGCACATGGGAGATAATTATTAGCATAACACACAGTTATATTGCCTCAATATTGTCAGCTATATTGTTCAACAGAGCAGCCTTGCGCTCGACAGGTCCCACCTCAAACCTTTGCTCCACCAGGCTCTACGAAATAAAACCTTTGCTCCACCAGGCTCTATAAAATTAAGTGTAAAATGAATTTGAATTATAACAGCTTTGAAATAGTTAAAATACAAATGAATATTGAAACCCGAATACAAGATCCAATCGGTTGAACATATCGATAGCTAGACGCATAGACGAACTGATTGACTCACGTTATATCCACACACTCAAAGCCAATGTGAGAAAGCTGAGAGAGAACAATCTCATTGTATAGGTATGTGGTATAATGCCAAATCATGGCAAAGATAATCAGAGCACAAACTGCATGAATCGGCTCAAACACATCTAATTTCACAAGTTAACGTTAGTTTCAATTAATCGTTTTGATTTTAAATCTGATTTTATGAGTTCAGGCTAGAACGATATATCAGCTATAATCATGTTTACATCGGCGTATGTAACAGCTTCTTCAGTAACGAGTAACGCCAATTAAAAACGCAACAAGATAAATCTAAATCACCTTGGTTCTTTTTGAGATTATTATTGTACTCCGAAAAGGCAGGGAGCAAACGCGGGCAACAGATCTTATTTCCAATCGCCTCAAAGTTCATGGCTTCTATGTTGTGCTTGCTATCATTGTATTTTATGTGAGCACGGTATATATCAAATTAGTATAAGGGTGACCAAAATGGTAAATCCACAAATTCATGATACTTACAGATAAGGACATTTGTCGTCAAAATTATATAGATTAAAGATAGTGGATTAATTAGCGGCTTACGCTAGCTCCATCTCATTCCGTAAGTATAATTTTGCCCATAGCTGTAAAATGTTTCAAGAAATTATCTTTGTTTTACACATTTGTGTCTCTTAAAATAAGGATAAAAAGGAAGCAAACCGAACATCAGTTTTTGAAACGTAATCATGCTTTTTAATGTTGTGTATTGATTGCACGTTATGCATGCATCTTGATAGGCAGCAATACACAAAATATCACCATAGCGTTAAATAAAATTAAGTGTAAAACTAGAAATGTACTACCGCAAAATGGCCCGGGATTTATATAAACTAATCTAAATAGTTTATTCCACAATTTTACCATTTTTTAATGTCTGTAAAATATGTACGTTCCAACAAATAATGATAGAACTACATGTAGCTGAAATCATCAACAAATTATCTATATTTTTTATTGCAACCACACTTATATGTAATTCCGATTTCATACTCTTTTTTGTCATCTATCAATCATAAGATCTATCTTAAGAAGCGTCTTTATTATGAGACATAGAG
>LQRL01137448.1:14057-27887 GCA_001703475.1 Hydroides elegans | reverse complement strand
GTATTGTATGTATTTAATTAATGTATTGCTTGTCTCAACCAGGATGTAACATAAGCATGAAGGGTAATGTAATAAAATATGACAGAGAAATTGCGAATCTACAAGCCCAAGCCAACCATTTTTACGGATTTTTCTTTTTTCTTTAGCCCATGTTTAGAAGCTTATGCATACCTGTATGTTACATCCTGTTTTATTATAGTTGAAACCTATATATTTATAACACCTGTTTTAACAAAATATTGATTTTATTGTTTTGTTGGTTTCTTTTATTATATAATTTTTGCAAGTATAATAAGAGGAAACGCTGAATCACCTCTAATAAACGTTACAGTAACTAAAATAAACAATAACCCTTTAAAGAAATTGATAAAAGAGTTATGCTTATTTATAAGGTGAAAATACTTATTCTTAGCGATTGAGGCTTTCTTTAGATTTTTTTTCAAATCTGCAATATTTAGGACGTAAAAATAAATGTTTGTCAGCACAAAATATAACGTAGAACATTGAACAGCTATCTTACACCGTATGCTGTATCCAGTTCAATTTTTCTCCTACAAAATATTGCAGAATTTCCTTATATTGTGGCAAGCGTTTTCATGCTATTTTGTGGACCTTGTTTATTTTATTTTCACATCCTTGATGTCAATTTGTGTATCCTAAAAACTCATTTAAGTGTTCTGTTGTTCTTATTTTATTTGGATAGGACCTACTTTTTGCCTCGCTACGTGTATAACTTCCCTTTGTATGGTAGTCAGGCTCTGGACTTGAACAGTTTGCCTCAACTTGTGAGAACTGTCTTCAGCCGATCAATAACTCAATCGGTAAATGTCTCGCACATTTTGATATTTAAAAATCCGTGGCGATCATGATAAAATTGCTTCATGAATCATTTAATGTAATGATCTTTATATAATGTAATGATCATTATATAATGATCAAAATATTTCGGTGAAAAGTAAAAAAAAGTTCACATTTGAATTATTAATTTTCTCGTAACAATTTTTTTTATCTCATGTATCAATATACAGGTGTAGATAAGGGAAAAGGTCTTTTCATCTGTTTCACGACTCTAACATTTTGATTTTGAATTAACAATATGATTTTGCTTATAAATATTAGTAATGAATGTAACTTCCACTAACATTTTGAATTCATTTCTTTATGCGATGATTACTCACTTTTCTGTACCGCTCTACATTTTTGATTAGTCCTCCGCCGCCTCGTTAGCGCGAAGCGGAGGACTATAGTATTCAGTACTATCTGTCCGTTTCTACAACAAATAATTAAATTGAGCTATCAAAAAAAAATCAAGTTTGTTTATACATTCAATGGAATTATAGGACCAATGAACCATGTCCGTCTGTCTGTCTGTCCGTCTGTCGACACCTGGGTGCACTACTTTGTACGGACAATTGCTCGGTTACCCTTCGATGGATTTTGTTTTCCTTTGGCACATGGAAAGAACATATGTTGGAGCTGTGGTTAGGCGTATTATTTTTGAAAAATCTCAAAATTAGGAATTTTGGCGAATTTTTGTAAAATTGTGATTTTGGGGACTCAGCGCGATTATTGATGGTAGTTTGTACGGACGAGTTCTCGGTTATCCCTAGACGTTGTGAGAAAGACGTTGTGAGAAAGATGTTGTGAGAAAAACATTATGACAAAGACTTTATTAGAAAAACGTTGTGAGAAAGACGTTGTGAGAAAGACGTTCCTTCTACGGATTCTAATTTAATTTCCTATGTTTTTCAATTTTCAACTGCTGTTAAAGTAGCGGAGGACTTAATCAGGTTCACTGATCTACTTGTTTATCTATTATCTTTCTTATAATCAATGCATGCCGATTCGCTATAAAATCATATTTAAGTTTTTTTCGAAGGTAACGTTGGTCAACCAAAATAGACATTTTTATATAAATATATATATTTAAAAAAAAAGTTATGATGATTTTCGCATTTCACATATAACTTGCATTTAAAATAGTTGCCTATTCTTTTTCCATACCCCGTGATAATCTTAATAAATATTGATTGAAATACAGTGCACCACGGATAATTTTAAGTGCTCGGGACCGGAAAATTTATTTCAAAGTATCCGAACTTCAAATTATCCGAATAAAATTTCTTATTAAATAGTGAAAAATACAAAATCGGTGCCGAGAAAACAGTTCAAATTATACCGAAATTCAAATTATCCGTGTTCAAATTAGCCGTGGTCTACTGTAGTTCGTATATCTTGCTTCTTATGAAAATCTTGATTAACAGATGTCTCCAAATATTAAAGATGATATCATTGACATTGAGCCCCTCAATTATTTCCATCATATAGTCTCAATTTTTATAAAACAATTTTTTAATTTATTGTACAACAATTATATTCATAATGTAAACAAGGAGCTTTACCTGTCTTACTCTGTTATTGTTATATTCTTCAGGTGAAGCAGCGAGCAAGCGGTCATGGAATCGGTCGAAAGAAAGAGGAAGATGTCAACAAAATTGCGTTTAGCAACTTGACCACGCTATCGGACTATCTAGGAGATAAGAAATTCATGATGGGAGATAAGATAACAAAGGTATTGCAAATAAAATTGCATTTAGAAATAGTTTTAAAAAAATGTAATCATCCTGTAACCATAATTTATATCGGTTGTTCCACGTTTTTAACTTAGGAATGGATTGACTCAAACAATGTCCAAAGGCTTTAACTAAATGATTGGTTCATATCATTTCGTAAACGTTATTTAATTCATATTTGTTTTGCAGACAATATATTAAATTATTTAAAAGACAATGATTTTATATTGGCACTATCTTAGAGTAATTTTTGTATTTGTTTATTTTTTCAGGTGGACTGCGCCGTCTTTGGACATTTGAGTCAGATCATCTACGTCGAGTTTCCGTTTCCGCATAAACCCTACATCAAGGTCTATTGCAAGAATCTACTTCCTTATATGGAGCGAGTGAAAGAAGCACTTTGGCCTGATTGGGACGACATCGTTATCAAACGACATACGTAGACTTCAATACGTAGACTCCAATACGTAGACTCCAATTATTTGTCATCTTGACCTCTAGATTTCAATCTTGTTAAGAAGAAGTGATGAACATTTTGAGTCTATCTACTCTATGCAATTAGTGATATAAGAGACACGTGTGTAAATATAGTCATCGAAAAGGTTCTTATTTTAATTACATGTTTGTGTCATTGCCAAAGAGACAATTCTTTGGGAAGCAGCGTGTATAATATCTCATATAGCATGTGGTTACTTATCCTATATTCCATGTATCCCTTTACATATACCCCGTAGGCCTTCCTATAGATCACTAGCCAGCAATATTGTGTTACATATCCCTCGCGTCCCGTATGAATACTGTTGATCTACATTGTTGTTTGTCCAGAAAAATAAAGCCCTAAGTGTGCATGTTGAATAAAAACTTTGAGTCGTATTTGTTAAGAATTACTGTTTTATTTGCGAATTTTTAGTATTTATAAGACTTAAAAAACTTACTTTTGAAGTTATGTATTTTCTATAGTGCCTTATCAACTGTTCAATACGTTTTTTTATGAATAATACACATATTCTATTTTTTTATTATCTCTGATGTTTTAAATGCGCACAGTTAATGTTATGAGTATTTGATGTTCAGTTGACAATGTTTGGCTCGTTCAGCCTACCAGAATTTATTATGTTTATACCTTAAAAAATACTAGTCACTCTAAGGAAAAAAAAATAATAAAAACACACAGATTTTTGCTATTGTACTTGTTATTGTTGTTTTGACCATATCTCTAGTTATTAAAACACGAAATCTTATTTTAAATGTTGACATTTTTGAAAAAAGAAAGAAAAACATATTCCATATTAGATACATATGATACTCTATGGTCGATTTCATTTACTCACCGCAACATTGTAAATGAAAAATGAAAATGTGAACCTTACAAGTAATTCTTTCTATACACTGACTAAATGCAACAAAATACAAATGAATGTTTCCTTGAAACACGACCTTGAAATTAAAAGCTTGAGATTAAATATTTTCAGTAGTTGAAATAAACTTTTGAGTTGGTTATAGGGTACGCATCATCGCAATGATATGAAATAACCCGTATTAGGTCCATATGATACTCTGTGGTTGATTTCATTTACTCCCCGTAACATTGTAAATGAAGATTTTTTTTTGAGAATGTGTATGCATCATTGCCAATTATGCATGCCATATAATCAAAGTGATGAATAAACGTAAATTCGATATCCTTCTGACTTTTTGGAGCGGTTGGGCCCTACTCGTGTTTCACCAATACCGCTTTATTGTTTAAATGTCCAAGGTTATTGCTGCCCTAATTATTACTTTCAGGTCATACATTTGACCGTGCCTATTTCCAAATAGCATTATTTTAACAATGAAACGGCAAGGGAAGGGAGGGAGGGATAATTGAAATATACAATTTTACTATCAACATTAATATGAATAGACTATATAGAAATCCGTTGTTATTCGGATAATTTAAATAAATTGCAACAGAATTGCGCGTGTAGACATGGAGCAATCTAAGATGCAAATGAGTGATATGACTGTAGAGCTAAATGATAAAGCCGCCGAAGTATTTTAACCAATAAGAACGCGGCACCATTGATATACATACATGTATTCTCCGCGCAGTTAAACAACTTTACCTTTGCCAAAGCTTACACTATTATTTATATTTTTACGAGGGCCTGTGGCGCTCGACAGTCCTACTTATAAAATACAGTTCATGATTTTGAAATAAAAAGGCTCCTGTAATTTTCATTGAAAATCAAATAGTGAATGTGGTATGAAAGAGTTTTTAAAACGATTTGAGTTTACTTGGGGTAATTTGTATCTTTTTGTGTGTCGTGTCTTCATGTTGATTTCGTTTTTTTTCTCGGAAGGAGTTTATTCAGTTCATGGTTGTCATTTTGCATTTCTAGAAAAGTTTGGAAACTTCGTTCTTCGGGCCTTGAGAGTTTTGAGGCTAGACACTCTAAGTACTGAAACGTTGTCTTCATCAGGATGATTCTACGAATTTTTATCTTCTACGGGCTCGTCGCTGTACTCTTTCTATGCTTTCAATTTTCATTTGTAAAATGCCCCTAGACCATGTTTGGCTGCTTTTTGTGGCCATACAATGCTTTTGAAGAACACTAGTAGGCCTTTCTCTTCAGCTTTAGCTTTTTTAAAATGAGTCAAGAAGTGGCGTCTTGAGCGTTCTTTCGATATCATTCTTCTTATCTGCTCGGTCCACTTAAGGTCGTTTTGGATGATTACTCTAACTAGTTTAGTAATTGTCACTCGTTTGTTTGTTTTATTTTTTGTAGTGATTGGCGGTTATGGAGCTACTTAAAACCATTTCATAGGTTTTGTCTGAGTTTATCATCATACTATTTTGCTTTATCCGTTCTACAATTGCATCCACTGCTTTTTGCAGACAGTTGTTGTGTTGTTCATCTCTCTCTGTTATCTTGAATGTCGAGCTATCGTCTATTTGTGTGCAGGAAGTTTCGATTTGAGATCACTTTTTATTGTGATGAATGCTTACATTCCCATGAGCGCACCTTGTGGTATTGCTCCGTTGAGGGTTTTGATCTCTGAGATAAGTTCGCGGATTTTTACCAGTTGAGTTCTATTTGTAAGGAATGTATATATCCAGTTATATACTGGTGTCGATACTCCGAATGATTTGAACTTGTCCATGAGAATACGATGGCTAACTGTGCCAAATACTTTTGAAAAATCCAGGAATAGTATTTAATTGTTTTATTGTTGTATAGGGCTTACATCCACTTATGTTTCAGTTCGATTAGCATATGTGTCGTAGATAAACCCTTTTTATTTCCAAATTGAAGAGGTCCGGTTTTTCCTTCCAATTCATTTTTAAATATGTTAATCATATGCTTTTCAAGAAGTTTCGCTAAGATGGATGTCGACGATATTGGTCTGATTTTTTTTGTTATATCTTTAATCGGGGATTTCTTAGGGTACGGACAGAAAGTTGCTTGTTTCCATACACAAGGAATGAACGACTCATTTATTGAAGTGATTGATGCTAATGGTGGGGCGAGGTATGAAGAGAAGTTTCGTAGCATCCAATTAAGGTTCTATATCATCTGACATGGGTGCTTTGTTTGGTTTAACTTTGAAAAGTATATTTCTACTAGAATGGTTGATTTGATCATTCGACGTGGCATATCTAAGGGTTCGGTTCGTCGTTGCCCTAGTTGATGTATATATTTAGATACAGAATAGAAAAAGTCGTTGATTTTGTCATCTAGTTCTTTTATGTTTCCCTCTGTAATTTCGTTAACGAAAGATTGGCAATCTTTATCATTATTAAACCTTTTCGAGCGACGTAATTGCTTTTACGTATTTGCACCATGACTCTGAATCTCCCTTTATGAAACCTTTCATTTTCAATCTTTAGAATTGTTCACGTAGTTTTTGTTTGGATGTGTTACTTTATTGCGAAGTATTTTGTACTTTTTATCATTTCCATCGTTTTTAGCCTGTGTTCTTTGCTTGGTGAGTGTTTTAAAGGCATTGCTTATCCGCGGCTTGTCTTTGGTATGCATGGTTTTCATAGGGAAATGGGCTTCTATCAAGTTTTACATTGTGCTATGAAAAACAATTAAATGAGTCTTTACACGTTTTCATAGCATATAGTTGGCGCCAATAGACGTTCCGCAAGTAGTATGCAAATTGGTTCTTTTCGTTGGTATCCATAATACATTTTGTCGTGGCTTGTTGATGACATTTTTTTTGTTGTTTATGTAGTTGTATTTGACAATTTAGGCTTGTTAATAACTGCATTTTGGCCTATATGTGATGTTACTTCAGGGGTTTAATGGTGATCCATACGGTTCAAGTATCTGGTATACGGAATGTTGTCTTTCAAATATAGAAAAATGCCTCCTTTCATGTCTATCCTTCCTGATTGATATATATCCACTAATTTGAATGGTTTGGCTTGGGGTGTTCTTGTTTAACTATGTTTTTGTTATGTGAGCTATTTATGAATGCGGTGTCCTTTACCGCTATGCGAACAGGTATTGGTCGTGTCGAATTGTTCTTGGCTTGGAAGTTTCCTAGCCTTGCGCAGTTTGTGATTTCTATACCTGTTACTCCTATTGGGTGGAATATTTCTTTAAGCTGTTGGTTAAGGTGTCCATTTTCAGAAATGCCGTATATAGTCAGGTTGTTCTTTCTCTTTTCTCTTTCGTTATATTCACCCAGGGTTGTGAATAGCTCTGGTTTTAGCGATGTGTCATGGGAGTTGTTTCCTGGTTTAAAAACACCGACACCCAAATATATCTGAACTTTGCGCGACTGATGCAAACATAAAAGCTTCAAATGGCCAAATTGACTGTTTAACACATAAAAGAAAATAATTTCAAAAACGTATATTTTTAGATCATGTTTTTCACGTCTTTTCGAAGCTATTATAGAGTAATACTGTTTATGTGGTCGTATTTGCAGTTGATGTGAGCATTTAAATGTGAGCATTTATTATTTTTCCAAATAGAATATAAATTCTAAAGAGAGTGTTTTCAAAGGCGAAGTATTCGTAAAACGGCCGTCAGCCAGGTCAAGGCCCAGGTGTATTTGAAGCAAGTCTCTTCCAATATTTTCCAACTCTTCCAACTGTTTCAATACTGCATGCCTCAAAACATTAAATAACATCCGTTGGTACCGGTAATGAAGGGAACATAGTAAGAATGTAATCCAAAACAAAACAATAACAACTTAATTACTTATTTCTTTTAAACATCACATATACCATCTTGAAAACTTGAAAATAATTATTTAAAACATTTACTCTAAAGTGTATTATTTAGGTGTTCCATTGTTTTTTATGCATTTGGATGCTTACGTCACATTATTTCTATACAAAACCTCGTCACCATCAGGAGTACCCAGCGATTTATTCTGTGAAATTCTTATTCTTTTCATATATCTATCTTGCTGGCATTTTCACAGAACAGAATGGATAAAATATTGTATTTCAAATATTTCGTATTTTCCTGGCACTTTATAAGAATAAAACGTATGTTTAAAATATGTTTCTAATAGTCTAAATAGTCGTTGGTTTATAATAAAATGGAGTTTAAGCATCGCATAATAACTGTGATGCACTTGTACATATAAGAGTTACACAATAAAGTCCAAAAAGATACTTTTTTAAACTATGCGCAAAATCAACACTTCTGTAGATCAATTTTTCATTCTGCTGGCAAATTTATGCAAAGTTGCTGGCACGATATTTTCTGTGTTCCTTGCTGGCAAATTAAGAATAAACCATTTGATAAATATAAATAATTATCAGTTTTCAAGAAGTTTAGAATTCATTTCAGACCAAATGCAGTAAAATGAGACACTATTTCAAACATGGCACATTGGGTACTCCTGGCTCATTTTATAATGCGTACGTTTTTAATTAATCATATTGTTTAAGGTGCGTCAATTGCGTTTATAAGAATAATTAAATATTCGAAAGTAGTTTTTAAGATATTTATGAATAATTTTTATATCGAATATAATTTAATCTGAAATGCAAAATAAACGGTCATAATAAAGAAAAATTCTTCATTATAATTGTTAGAACATACGAGCACAAGGCTCGCTGAGGGACAACCGAAAAATATTTAGAGACTCTAGCGGGGACTCAAATGGGTCTGAACCAAAATAATGAAACATTAAAAAGAAATGTTATGGCCCTTTCGGGGATTTTTATTTTTTTTCTTATTTTCATTATTTGAAATTCAGATGCAATTATTTAGGATAATAAAAACAATGCAACAACGCAGTTCGTTACGAGTGGAATTAAGATAAGATAAGAGATAAAATATTTTTTATTGGATTCGCAATGCGTTTGCTTTGAACTGGTTTACAAACTAAAACATGCATACACAAATCAATTTTTAATCACAATGAGAATCAATTTTAATAAGATTTCAATATAGTTTAAATTAATACTGATGCGACAACACTACTGACCGATTAAATATAATAAAATTCACGTATTGCACTTTCTGACGCAAAACAGCACTAATGTGTTTTTATATCGTTCGGGTCTTGTCTTTGGCCATTCATATTTGTCGATTCTCCTCAGGAAAGAAAAATAATTTTATTTTTCCCTCTGAAAATAGACAGAATTCACTCGCCACTCATGTCATGTTGTGATCGTATGGTGTGACCTTCTTGAATTCGATTTAAATATATTTTTATGATAAGGTCGTATGGTTGAAATGGACACAAATAGACTTACATTTTCGGCCATTTTATTTGACATCATATTTGTTTGAATTCATATTTTCTATCTTGTTTGTTTCGGAATTTAACATGTAGTTTTGAAGAACGACGTTTAACATTGTAGAAGAAATATTTTTACTTTATTTTCTTGATCAAATCCAAGGAAAACCAAGCTTGCAACAATGGCAGCGTTTACCCACAAAACCCTTTAGTTGTTTTCGTTCATTTTGACCAGTCTATGATATACATTTTTCTCAATCGTTAAGAATAGTGTAACCTCAAAGCCTTTTTTTGGGGGGATTGGTTAAACTGCATGGTGTACATAAGCTCGTGAACGGACGAACTTAGGACCGTTCTTTCGTCCGCGCAAATGTCGTCTAAGACTTTCGGTGCTAATGTCAATTTGATATGCCAACAAATGATATACCCATATATTTGCGCCAATGGCGTTTGCATTAACATGTTATCTTTCAAGTTGGATATCGCGCGCTAATATCATTTTACACGCGCAAGTGTTTTATGCCTAACGATCACACTTAACTGATTTTGCGTTAGGGTCGTACTCCTCATATTTAAAGCGTTTTCTCAATAAAAAGTTATATTTTTATATCATCCATGCTTTAAAATAGACTTATGAAATAGCTAAATTTATGAAGAGCTTTAAAAACTTATAAAGAATTTAAAAAATCAAAATTATACCGGCAACCTTATTATTTCACTGGATAAAAAAAGCTCTTCTCTGACACAACTTAAACAATATTAAATTTATTGATTAAACCTAGGATGAGTATAACAGGATGTGAAGCAGGCTAAAAATACGACTAAATTACGAGTGTTTCGAATGGGTTAATTCTGCTATGTTTATGTCAGTGTTATGAGACTATTTGTTTTAAATATGAAATATTTCCACCTTATACATAGGTTTCATTCGATTTTTTCTGTCGACACGATACAAAATTATATACTCTTTCATCAATTATCATAATGGAAAATGATCCTCAACGGCATCATTGATTTCATAAACCATATTGAATTTGCTATATAAATGATAAGAAATCCGTCTGCTTAAAATGTGCCAAAAAATCAAATCTAATTTTCTTATTAAAAATTCGATTTTTCTGATTCAAAATGTTATCGCCACGATATAAAATGGTTTGCTCGATATGTTTTCATAATAAAACCAATAAATTGCTTGATCATAACGCAACGTATATATGATGCTTTTTTTGGAAATTCCAACAAAGCATGTTATAAACATAGTAGGCGTGTTTCTGATGGATCACGTGCTCGGCTGCGCATCCTTCTTATATCATAGTCCTAGATTAAACACTATATTTCCCGGGGCTTTAATTGTTTTTGATAAAAGCTTATCCCTGTCTTGCATATACGGGTTCTTTTCCGCACATGCGCACTTAACCAACATTAATAAAAATAAAAATAAAAGTTTTAAATACCTATTTTTGCTGAATTAAATACATCTCATGTATAGAAGACCAGAGAAACCTCATTTGTTTTGCACAAGGAAAAATATTAACCAACATTCATATTTGTAAGTAGAAAAATGAGAAGTTTATTAGCACTTGACGTGAGCGATAATACAATTATTTCACACGTGCGCGCCCGCAGCCACCAAAGCAGGCGTTAATTACCTAGAGGATTGCATACAGGTTTTTAGGCCCCAACCCCAAAGGTTGGGGGCCTATAGATTCGGGGTGTCCGTCCGTCCGTCCGTCTGTCCGTCCGTCTGTCATCGATTCTTTTCCAGGCTGTATCTTTGTAACGGATGGTCGTAGAGACCTGGGAATAGGCTCATATGAAAGGTCTTGGCCTGTAGATGTGCCTTTTGACAGTTTCGGCCAGGTTCGGCCACCGGAAATGGCCGAAATTGGCCAAAATGTCCAAAATCAGCGGTTTTCGAAACATGAGCTTTTCCAGGCTGTTTCTTTGTAACGGATGGTCGTAGAGACTTGTGAATAGGCTCATATGAAAGGTCTTGGCCTGTAGATGTGCCTTTTGACATTTTCGGCCAGGTTCGGCCACCGGAAATGGCCGAAATTGGCCAAAATGTCCAAAATCAGCGGTTTTTCGAAACATTGGCATATACGAGTTAGTAAATACCCCTTGGAATCGGGGGGCGGTTGGGGCCTTTTTGTGTTTCACAAATACTTCCTTGTCTTCTGGGCCTTTTCAAGATCTTTTTGATTAAAATAATTATTTTTTTATTTGGTGACAAGGCAAGGAAGATTGGTTTTTGAGTCGTATTGAAAGTCATAGCCTTGGCAAAATCTATCGATGTTCCTTTCGAAGTGTATCAGGTTTTTAGGCCCAACGCAAAAGGTTGAGGCCTATAGGTTTGTGCTGTCCGCCCGTCTGTCATACTTTTTTTAGGCCCGAACCCTAAAGGCTGGGGGCCTATAGTCTAGATTCGGGGTGTACGTCTGTCATGATCATCGATTTTTTCCCAGGTTGTATCTTTGTAACGGATGGTCCTAGAGACCTGGGAATAGGCTCATATAAAAGGTCTTGGCCTGTAGATGTGCCTTTTGACAGTTTTGGCCAGATTGGGTTATCGGAAGCTGGCCGAATCAGGCGCGGATCCAGAAAATATTGAACCTGGGGGCGCAACTGTATAAATTAAAAAGTTGAACCAAATTTATTTTTTTTTGTCTTACATATAAGGGCGAACAGTGGGGCATGCGCCGGGTGATTTATATGGTAAATCCTCGCCTGCGAATATGGCCGAAACTGTTGGGGCCTTTTCGTGTTTCAGAAATAATTCCTTGTTGTACAGGCCGGATCTTCTGAACGGAAGGTCGTACAGACTCGAGAGTGGGCTTAAACGTAAGCATTAGCATTAACTATATCATTTGGTAGTTGGTTCCAGAGATCGTCTATCTTATTTGTTAACGAGAGTATTTTTTTATCCCCCGCCTCCCTAGCTGGGGCGGGGGGCTAGAACTTTTGAACGGAAGGTCATAGAGGCTTGGTTATAGGCTCAAATGAAAGGGTTTGTGTCGTAGATGTGCCTTTTCAGGGGTGTACTTTAGCGGTCGCGCGGTCGCGTATGCGACTAACTTTTTGGCCACGCGACTAACTTTTCAAAGCATTATTAAATCAGTTAAATGTTGTGATAAATGTTTGGATACATTAACCATTCGCTTTATACACTTAGTCGAATCACAGTTCTAGTTTTGGTGGCACCGTATAAACTTTATATGGTATCGGCGTTATGTTCCGTCATAAAGATATTTAGGCCCCAACCCCAAAGGTTGGGGGCCTATAGATTCGGGGTGTCCGTCCGTCTGTCCGTCCGTCCGTCTGTCCGTCATCGATTCTTTTCCAGGCTGTATCTTTGTAACGAATGGTCGTAGAGACCTGGGAATAGGCTCATATGAAAGGTCTTGGCATGTAGATGTGCCTTTTGACAGTTTTGGCCAAATTCGGCCACCGGAAATGGCCGAATTTGACCAAAATGTCCAAAATAGCGGTTTTTCGAATCATGAGCTTTTCCAGGCTGTTTCTCTGCAACGGATGGTTGTAGAGACCTATGAATAAGCTCAAATGAAAGGTCTTGGCCTGTAGATGTGCCTTTTGAAAGTTTTGGCCAGATTCGGCCACCGGAAACGGCCGAATTTGGCCAAATTATCCGAAATAGCGGTTTTTCGAAACATGAGCTTTTCCAGGCTGTTTCTCTGCAACGGATGGTTGTAGAGACCTGGGAATAGGCTCATATGAAAGGTCTTGGCCTGTAGATGTGCCTTTTGAAAGTTTTGGCCAAATTTGGCCACTAAAAATGGCCGAATTTGGCCAAAATGTCCAAAATAGCTGTTTTTCGAAACACGAGCTTTTCCAGGCTATTTCTTTGCAATGGATGGTCGTAGAGACCTGTGAATATGCTCAAATGAAAGGTCTTGGCCTGTAGATGTGCCTTTTAAAAGTTTTGGTCAAATTCGGCCACCAGAAATGGCCGAATTTGGCCAAAATGTCCAAAATAGTGTTTTTTCCAGACTGTTTCTTTGCAACGGATGGTCGTAGAGACCTCGGAATAGGCTCATATGAAAGGTCTTGGCCTGTAGATGTGCCTTTTAAAAGTTTTGGCCAAATTCGGCCACCAAAAATGGCCGAATTTGGCCACAATGTCCAAAATAGTGGTTTTTCCAGGCTGTTTCTTTGCAACGGATGGTCGTAGAGACCTCGGAATAGGCTCATATGAAAGGTCTTGGCGTATAGATGTGTCTTTTGACAGTTGCGGCCACCGGAGGTTGGCTAAAATTGTCCAAAAGCTTTGAATTTCCAAAACACGGGCATATACGAGATAGTCAATACCCCTTCGAATTGGGGGGCGGTTGGGGCCTTTTCGTGTTTCACAAATCCTTCCTTGTTAACTAGAAAGTACACGAGCTATGAACAGCCGTGGCTTTGGTGACAAGTATACGTTCGTATATATATATATATGCCTGTAAGTAAGGTGCCTACCTTTTAGGCAAAACATAACTCAATTGATGCAAGACTTTTTTTTCTTAAAGGCTTACATTTTGACCCAGAATTGGTACTAAATTTA
>LQRL01137422.1:22146-35061 GCA_001703475.1 Hydroides elegans | reverse complement strand
TTTTTTAATTAAAAAAAAAATAAAATTAAAAAATAAATAAAATTGAAAAGAATTAAATAAATGTTTCACAGGTGATTGACAGTGACCTGGAATCGGTTCTTTGGGCCAGTTGTGGATTCGAGAGCCAGGTGTCATTGACCTCTACCGGAAACGTCCTTTTCGTGGCGCTCTTCACGGATGACTCCCTCACGGAGAGTGGATTCAGGGCGTCTTACCAAGCAGGTAGATATATAGTATATGTACATTATTTTATCAGAAAAAGCCGCCCTTTTATTATGTATGAGTAAGAGCCAATGATATCAGTGGCGGATCTCTAATTTTCTTATCAGCAGGGCTCGAAATTTTTTTGCGAAGGCCCTTTGGGCCCCTATTTTTGAAAGGTAAGGGCCCGAACCAATACCAGGTAGCCACATCATATATATTTATATGTAGGGGTTCGAAAAATGTGTTTAAATATCCGATGGTCAATGTGAGGGGGCACCTATTCAGGACAGAACAGAGCCGAACAGGGGCGCTTATACATTTGGGAATGCATAAAAAAAGCAAACGTCGGACGCGCGCCGCATTCTTCCTTAAGTGGATAATCCCTTCTTTAAATGAAATATTGATTTTATTACAAATTAACCTCGGGATACATATTGATTTAATCGTCGTTATTTTACTCATAATTTGCTCCCTAAATCTAACTTCCTATTTCGAAATCAAATCAAATATATTTTCTTAAAGTGATAAATGATTCGTAACTAATTTCATATCTGTAGTTATCCTTACATGTAAACGTTTTACTTTTCAGTACCCATGATGGCTTCACGTGAGTACTCATTTTACCACAATTTGAAAGAGCATGCTCAATAGGAATTTTTTTAAATATATACAAACTCACTAAAATTAATGTGCGCTCTTTAATAATTCTCATTTAATTCACTGTAAAATCCTTAAAAATCCAGGTTTCGAATATGAGCTTTGAATTAAACACTTTAATACCACAACCAACGTAGCTGTTTTCACATATCATGTTTTCTTTGTTTATATTATTATCAATTCAAAGCTTCTGTATAAGCATTTTATAAACACTACTTGATAGGATGATGAAATAAACTAGATGGATCGTGTGCTCCTAGAGCACAAGTACCCGCAATACTTTTCTTTCCTATATTTGAATATAATGTTTCATGAATTTATTTAGTTTTTCTCCATAACAAAAAAAATAAGATCCCATTTAAAGTTGATATTATCTAGAATATTTTCAGTAAAAAAAAATGATTATAAAAATTATGTGGTCCTATTTAGCATGCGGGGAGACCGACATTACCGTTGACGGCTCTGGTACCATATCGTCTCCCGGTTATCCCGACAGCTACGATAATGACGCGAACTGTGTGTGGACCCTTACTGCTTCCGGTGGAAACAATATTGCTGTGGAATTCACTATGTTTGCCCTCGAAGAATGTGATGGTTGTGCCTGTGATAAAGTAGTGGTAAGGGAGGAAAATTCATTACGATTATTCATCAGTTTAATAGAACTATTTTATCGCGATTGTCCCAAAAAACGCAAGCTTGCACTTAATATGGTTTTGTTTCCGTCGTGATAGAAAAATATTATAATTGATAAATTCGACATCGATTTTGCCGTATCTTATATTTGCAGCTTTATCATATTTTTGCATTGGTATACCAACTCCATTAAGGCCGTTTTAAAAAAACAGTCTTTGGTGGCTGCAAATGTGCTTATGAGAAACTCAAAAAAGATATTATTTTAACACGCGACTAGCTTTAGCCAAATACGATATTTAATTTTTAAAAATCTCATTCATCATTTTAGATCAAATACGGAGATGAATCCTCTGAAGAGGTCTGGATCGGTTGCGGCGACTTATCTTCTGACGCAGTGATCGCTGTTTCGACTGGATCCGTCATGACGATTGAATTTCTATCCGATTTTTCTGTTTCCGGCTCTGGCTTTACAGCCACGTATGACATCGCAACAAATGGTAAGTAGGTATATGGCTTGGACTTTTCTTCTTGTTCTCATTTTTTTTTTTCTTTTTTTTTTTTCTTTTTTAGATTTTATAATTTAATATAACATTGTAATGCTGCAGTGAATCCAATTTGGGTCCTATTTTGATAAAACGTCGCTTGATGTACTAAAAGGTTTTTTTTTAATTGAAAAATAAGTCAGTTGAGTGACATGGCAAACCAGTAGAATTTATACAAAATAGAATCGTCCTCACTAGATTTGGAAGGTGCGTTTTATCATATACACGTACTGCCTTATCTAACATTATTCAAACTATGATTTCAGAAGTTGAATCGCTACCAGACATCCCAGGGGTTATACTGAGTAAGTTTGGTTTATCAATATCTGAAAATGGAATCTGTTTTGCTACGAAATGCATGACTGTTATCATTCTATCTGATTTAATTGCAATCAGTTATCACAATTATTCAGAATTGATAATGACAATAACCATGGCAAAACTAACAATGGTTTCTTTCAGTATATATTGAACAAAAACATAATTTTTAATATTGATTAAAGTCATATAGCAATCAATAAATTCATAGCAATTAATAATTAAACTTTATTAAAGCCATATAAAATAATAAATATCAAATTATAACAATTTCAATTCACAACATATTGTCACCGATCAGCTATTTTACTTAAAATTCCCATCCAAACACACCCAGACCTGGACTGCGGTGGCACCATCGACGTCTCGACGCCAGGCACCGTGACGTCACCAGGCCACCCTAGTGATTACCTTGACAACCTGCAGTGCATCTGGAGCTTCATAGCGAGCGAGGGCAAGAGAGTCCGGATCGAGTTCACGTCCTTTAGTTTGGAGGTGTGTCAGGGAACATGCTGTGACTTCATCCAGGTATGCAACATAAAGAGGTATTGGTTTTTTTGTTGGGCGGGGGTGATGGGGGTAGTGCCAGTTTTATTTTGTTGCATAGCTATTTTCATAACTATGATAGTAACAATATCATTATCAAATTCAACCTTTAAAACAGCAGTTTGTTGATAAAATCAATGTATTGCAAATTAGAAGTAACACAATAATCCATGAAAACTGATGAGATCAAAAATTCAAATTACTAAAATAAATACTTCATGCAAAATCTTCTCCGTTTCTTTTTAAAGGAATCCTTATAATGCTTAGATATCGTGTAATGGCTCATTGATATCTCTTTTTGAACATGCCAGTAGGTTATAGACGGTGACACCACTGGATACACACTATGGCGAGGGTGCGGCCAGTACATGACGAAAAAGTTCATATAGCTTTTTCCATTGCCATAGCAATTTTAAAGGGATCCATCTTATATACTATCCTGTAATTAATATGAAAGCTTCACATTTTATGGATCATTGCTCCATTTATAGATAGTAGACGGTGACGCGACTGGCAACACCCTATGGCGAGGGTGTGGTGAGGACATGACGAGTGCATCTTCCTTCTCCTTTCCCATAGACAATGCCAAGGAATCCTTATTAATGTATGGATTTTCTTTCGTTTATATGCTATGTTTACTTGTTGTTTCATTGTTCCTTCTAGATAGTAGACGGCGACGCGACTGGCAACACGCTATGGCGAGGGTGTGGCGAGGACATGACCGAGGAATTCATCGTGGTCTCCTCGGGCCAGGAGCTCAGCATGGCTTTTGTCACGGATGGCTCCATCACGTTTTCAGGCTTCTCATTGGACTATTCGGAGACATTGGAAGGTACGTGGGGATAGGTTATGATTGGGTGCGTTATAGTGGTCTAATTTTGAAAATAAACATTAGATATAAATCTAAAAAAGGATATATTATGAATTAACTATTTGATATTATGGGTTTGTTCACGTGATTTTTGCCCGCATTGATATTTTTTGCGAAACTCCTTCCGTTTTCAAATATTTCAATAGCCGAAAAGGTTTAAGTGAAGAATTCCCACATTTCTAAAGCTCTTATAAATATGTTGTTGTTATTATAGTAAAATCACGTGGTTATTCATTAAAATGTCTATCATTTTATCATTTATCGATTCGTATAAAAATAATTCATGCTATGTTTATTTTAGGAGATTCTGTGTTTCCAAATGTTGGTGATCTAATGACAACCACTACGCCTTCCCCTGCATGGCAAGGTAGGAACCAAAGTGCATAAAATACTCAATTATTACTTAACAAAGTGTATTAAAACTTCATTTGGTAAAATAAATAGATAATGAGTTACAGTAAAGTATTCATAAAGCGAATGTTATGTTAAAGGGTTATTTTATTAAGTCGGTGTAGTCCATGAGATAAACCATTACATATGACCGGAAGCTATTGTCCTGCATATTCCCTTTCGGCAAGGGCAATCCGTACAACGTCGCTTTCGGACGTTAAGCCCAAAGGACGTTCTTATTTAGGCTCATATAAGCGTTTTCCTAACGTCATTTTATCTTCGACGTTGTTCCTACACCAGCGAAGTAAACGGACATCAGGAAATGTTTCATACGGGCCAATAATGAAGGTCCTCTCGACGTTTTGCTCGATAGGTTAGACAGGCTCCATAATATATGGAACATACATCTTGTATATCTTTTATCTGATATGTGATAAAAGACATAAAGTTTATCTTATATACCATATCCATATGCTTTCTTTTAGCGTATTATATAAACGAGGGCTTTTATGGAGAGCGCCAATGGAGAGTGCATCGATCACCCGAAGTTGTTCGACGTCCTCTCGATGTTGCTTAATGTTTTGCCTCAGGGGTTGTTCATATATCATACATAACAAATATATCACAAATCGCATATTTCACATATATTTCAGCTTGCTATGTGAACGAGGGCTTCCTGTGTTCGAACGGCGAGTGCATCGATCACCCGAAGTGATTCGACGTCCTCTCGATGTTGCTCAACGTTTCGCTGAAGGGGTTGTTCAGGTCCCCTTATACATAGAACATAATTCACATATCCCATATGTCACATATCTTTCAGCTTGCTATGTGAACGAGGGCTTCCTGTGCTCTGACATTTCATCTTATATTAGCCCACTTCCATCCTTGGATACTTTAAATCGAAATAAATAGATATGTTAATATCGAAACATATACCATATCCATATGCCTTCTTGTAGCGTGCTATGCGAACGAGGGTTTCCTGTGTTCGAACGGCGAGTGCATTGATCACCCGAAGCGATGCGACGGACGCAGCGACTGTGGGGATGGCAGCGATGAAGAGAATTGCCGTATGTGTTATAAGACAATTTATTTTTTATTTGTTGCAAATATAGATGAGCTATAGGTAATTAAGGATTTTTATTAACGGTGTGTTGAGGCAACATCTGCCCATTTCGAAGGGTTGATTGGTGTTTAGGTATGCTTCTAAGAATGGCAAGCTTATGCAGTGGTTATGACACAGCTAGAAATGAACGGAACCTTTTCTTAACTTTAAATAAACTGAAAATATGTCAAAAGTTTTTTATACAAAGGAAGCTTTCGATCTTTATGCTTCACTCATTCAGTGAATTGATAGTTCCAACACATATGAAGTAGCCCACTCGCATATAACGCTTTCATCAACTGAATAGATTATGCGAATCTTTTATTTCTTAGAATGCATCATCGGCCTGACATCGCCGTGCGCGGACAACCCGAACAAGTGCTACTCCTTGGCAACGCGCTGTGATGGCATGGCCGACTGTGCTGACCATAGTGACGAATGGTTCTGTCCAGGTTAGCTCATCATGGGTATTTTGCTGAGGTGGTGATTAAAAAGAAACGGGTTATATTTTGAATTGTTCTTCCTACAAAGGGCTCGCAGACGCCGAGACGCTCATCCGTCGTGACCGACGAGAGACACCATTACTTCTTACAATGTTTACATATATATCGAGGGCACTCAACGATTTATTCGGGTAAATGTTTATTCTTGCAGGAGCTCTTCCTTGCTTGCAACTTTTTCCGAACAGAACAAAGATTTTTTCGAAACGATTATTTTACTCTAGGATTATGTTTGTTAAAATATCAACCAATGCAGATTTGTCCAAATTTAGTCTTTGTAAACGATTCTGTGAGAGTATAACCTTACAAACATTTGATTTATTAAAATCTTTATTCTTGTAGGAGATTGTATATTGGCTTGCCATAGCTTTTCTGGGCTCCTTGCTTGCAACCTCAGAATAAACATTTTGATGCAAATAAAAAAAATCGTTGAGTGCCCCTCATATATCCATTGCTGGTTAAACAACCTTTTCCTGGCCCTTCTGGCAAATAGCATTGCAAGGCATTCGCAATCATTAGAGAAAAACTCTACCTTATTGAACAATTTCGTTTTAATTTTGAAGTTTGACATCTCGTTTGTATTTTCCAAAATTTGGTCTCAAAGCTTTTTATAAAAAAGGATGTGTCTTGATTTTAAACAGTTCTTAATTAATCATGACAAATCGTTAATTTATATACCATGTCATCTTTCAGAGTGCATCCGCGACAAGTTCCTCTGCGAGTCGGAGCAGAAGTGCATGCCCATGGATTGGATTTGCGACGGCGAGGTTGACTGCGAGGGAGGCCAGGACGAAGTAGACTGCGGTAAGATAACATCCTTATCTTATTTCCCCACTTAAAAAAAATACGTTCATCCTAAGCTTACAGTTTTTTTTTTAATTCCAGAACCTGAAAGGTTATGATCTACAAAAACCAATAGAGTTTCTAGAGTTGAATATGGGTAAACATGCGGTTTAAACATGAGTTGGCGCCTTGCCTGGACGTCAATGGCACAAATTTACTTTTTAATTGTAACCGCAAACAGAAACATGATGGCGATAGTCTATATATTTTCGCAGCGTTGCTTGCATATTATTTTTTGATAAATTTTAGCTATGTCGCCTGGTATGATAGACTGAAAGTAAATGTTCTTTTAGTGTTCTATTTAGATGTATGTACATATGTCTCCTCTCCCCTATTTATATCATTTCATTATCGAAACCCATGCTTCATCTCATAGGCACATGCCAAAACGACCAATTCCAATGCAACACGCACGAATGCATACCCCTTACCCAACGCTGTGACGGCCTAAGGCAATGCGCCGAAGGCTCGGACGAAGCCAGATGTTTACATTTTGTGGATCCGGACACCGGATACCCCGCAATGGATAGTTCGGGGATTCTGGCGGTGGGCAGTGAGGATAGTCTGAATGTGGTGTGTGGGGACCGCTGGAGTCCGGTTGCGGTGGGGACCGAGTGGGCGCATCTGGCTTGCAGGTAAGTTTTTTGTATTTTTTTTTTTTTTGGAGGAGGAGGGAACTCATATGAAAATCCATATATGTTTATGATTTATTAGAA
Organism: Hydroides elegans; assembly: GCA_001703475.1. Classification (NCBI taxonomy): domain Eukaryota; kingdom Metazoa; phylum Annelida; class Polychaeta; order Sabellida; family Serpulidae; genus Hydroides; species Hydroides elegans. The sequence goes on along the minus strand of LQRL01137422.1, from coordinate 27,736 downwards.
CCATGATCAAAAGATACATAGATCAAATGGGGGTCATTTCGTTATCCCATGCGGGTATACAGTATTCGGCAAAAACGGGCTGAAATTTATCAAATTTACTTATGAAATATACATTTTTTCCTATTCAGGCAAATGGGCTACCGCCAATCGTCAGGCTTTGAGTTGTTGGCTCCGGATTCGATTAGTACTGGACGTTACGTTGGCTCTATGACCGTTTCTGATACACTGTCAAAGGCAAATATTATCAAGGGTAAGACTGGCGGACATATATAACTATATAGCGTAAAACGTGTTGCATTTTCTGTTTCTAAAAAGTTGATCTATTTACCTTTTTGTATTTGATATTTTGTATGGATAGGACTTAACGTTTGATCATAGAGTAAGATAGAATATTGCCAACTGAGTTCGCGATGTAGTTCAGACATTGGTTCACGTAGCGGAAGTTTTAATCCAATAAGTTTGAACTGCTATCAAATTGACACGTAAAAAACGGACACGTTATACACAAAGATACATGTCTGAATTCATGCGTATTCCAATTTTCTTTTCTTATTTCTCAAACATGATCTCATAGCTCCTCATCTTTCCACAACATACAGCTGCTAGTTTCGGGACTGTCGGCGCCTTTTCTAATTTCGTCGAACTCTCCTGTGTGTCTATTTAAAGAGGCCGACCAGTCGAAGCTGCATTCAAATCTTTGTTTTTTTTTTTCATATTCATGAATCACAAATCACTGCCTTATGTCTGTTATGTCTTTAAACCAATACAGATGCTAGTTTTGGAGCTGTTAGCGCCTGCACCAATGTCATTGAGTTGTCTTGCGAGTCCATTCAGTGCGGCCGACCAGTGCGAAATCCCGAGTTGCATGTGGGAGCCAAAGTTGTTAATGGAGAAGTGGCAGAAAGGGAGTCGTGGCCGTGGCAGATATCTCTTCACAATGTGAGTTTATGTTTTATATATGATATATGATATTAAGATAAATATTAGATAAACATATGAAGAGCTACGTGTTTGTATAAATTGACTTATCGTGGAAATTAACGAACAATTTTACTATAGAGATGTGGTCTACGTAAAATGATGCTATACATAGTTGCTGCAGCTATGTTTCAATTCAAATGGCAGCTTCATTTGCTATACAACTGTAAGAATAGGCGTTGTATTTTCATGTGCTTTATTCAATAGCCAGACATACAGTGATCCAAATGACATCTTCACGACAAATATGTTGTATTTAATGCATTTAACAACTGGTTTAATAAAGCATTTTACTATGAATAAATGTCTACTACATGTTCTCACAGGGTGGCGGTCATTCGTGTGGCGGCTCGATTCTGAATTCCCATTGGATTCTAACTGCAGCTCACTGTGTGGAGGATACATCTCCAGAACAGTATGTTGATATTTTCGTTATAAAGAACAGTTAATATCCTTTGATCTATGTGTTTGGTTGTACTACAAAATTGCATTAATTTTAAAATGCATTATTTATAAATATGTATAACATTCTACGTACACCCCGTTCACCCTTTCTTCTTTCTTTCTTTTTTTTTTGTCTTCAATATGTAATAAAATGATTTAATATACAACTCTACAAAAATGCTTATGGTTTATGTATATTTCACCATCCCTTAATGACTGTGGCCTATTCCAATATATTCCCTTAAACTTAATTTAGAACCAACCTAATACTCATATTATCCCCAAATATATTTTTCTTATAGACACGACATCAACATCGGCTCCACGGACGCTTACCAGGGCGTCAGCTACTCAGTCAACACCATCATCGTTCACCCCAACTACACTACGGCCGTACGCGCGCCCTCGGCCGCCATAAGCGTCGTCCAAATCATAAACGACATCGCATTAATCAAAGTGGACGGGCCAATTATAATGGATGAGGCGACGGCCATGCCTGTGTGTTTACCGCATGCTGGCCATGTGGAGGAGCATTTTAAGCGGTGCTATGTGACGGGGTGGGGACAGAAGCTGCCCGAATATGGTATGTTGGAATTATGGAAAAAAAATCACAAGTAACCACTTGCAAAAATGTTTTTAAAAAGGCTTGATTACTTTGAACACATGTGACTTATCTTTATCATTATGCATGAATGTTCTAACAATTTCGTTTAATAAGTTTTAATTTGATTCTAGTTTTTTTATTTATTTTTTATTTTATTTTTTTACTTTAATAAAGTTTCAACTATAATCGAAAGGATAAAACGAAATATTGATTGATTGATTGATTGATATTGATTTTCCCTATATCCAGGCGGTCCCGCAGCAAACCGTCTTCGCCAGGGTAAATTGAACATCATCCCTGTTCCCGAATGCCAGAATTTCTTCACCGATTTCTGGGAGGATGTCTTGCCCTTTAAAGTGCCTTACGAGGCGCCGGTGACAGAGATCAACCATGTGTGTGCTGGACAAGTGGACGCCCATATTGACGCCTGTTATGTAAGTACATACAGAAATGACAGAAAAGTACCCAAAATACGAGAAATTGCATACATTTTATTCAGAACGAGCGAACCATTTCGATTTTAGGGACATATTCTGGGATGTGTGATTTGAATGAGTGATAGACTAGTATATGTTAGAACAATAATCAAGGCTATATGAGATACATTCTTAAATTTGACACAGGGACATGTATTGTCACTTTTCTGAATAAATATTTCAGTGGTTTGATTTAGAAATTAATCGCGTTTGAAAATTAAATTGAATCATTTCAATTCAAATTATATGATATTCTATTTCTATAGCTTTGCTTTCTATAGCTTTTCTTCAGAAAACGTAACGCAAGCATGTATTGTTTCCTGTTTTCAAACAAATAAAAATATTTCATTGATATATCCGTTTCCAGGGCGACAGCGGCGGTCCCCTCAGTTGTGAAGATCACTATGGCAACTGGTTCGTCGTCGGATTGGTCAGCTCAGGACCAATCAGTGACTGTCTTCGCTTCTCCATGTACGAGCGCGTGAGCAGCCATTTGGACTGGATACATGACACGATGGAAGAGCATGGAAATGGGTTTTAATTGAATGTTTTTTTTTAGTCTTGTGAAAATGTGAAAGAAAATATAGGATTTATGTGAAATATTCCATTTTAAACTGTTTTCATGCAACATTGGCTGAACATGGAGATGGGTTTTAGTTTTAAGAACTTTTGGGTTGATCATGTCTTTCAGAAGAGTGTGAGAGATTTTTTCACGATGTGACGAATAAGATTATTTCTAAAATCCTAAATACCAAATTTGAACACTATGTGTGTTATTTATCTAAAAAATGGGGTTTAAATTATGTATTTCATTGGATTGTGACGAAGACAATTCATTTATGTCACATGTTCCACTTTACACTGGATATATGCACACATGACAAAGGTGGGGATCGATATTAATGGAAGAATTTCACGAGGTATTTCAGAAGATTGTGACGAAAGATTGTCTCAATGGCACATACCACTTTGCAATATGTTACACAGTGTCGTTTATGACATGTTCAAGTTGTATAACAGTTTTCAAAACCTATTTTAAATGTGTCTGTTTTAATCCGTTTGCTTTTAACATTTACATTCCGGTAATTTAATCACAACGATGTTGGGGAAATTACACCCGTATAGATGTTGTTCCATAGGACGGGGGGTAATATATATCATGGTAACATATCTTCCTTTAAATCGTTATAAGGATTATTATATTTATTTAAATACATTTCATGCTTAACGATTGGGTTGATGTAACTGTATCCTATTAGACTTAGGATTTTGTACCCTACTGGACTTATTCCTTAGTCCGTTGATCCGTTAAGATAAGGTCGACAGGGCTGTGTTCCATATAACTTACTTTGGCGATATAACTTCTTTAGTATATTCATAGGCAAACTATTTATATGTATAGATTATTCTATTCATGAAGTTGATTTACATTTTATTATTGATATTTGAATCGCAAAGTAGAAATCCAAATTTCATTAAGATCCATGTTAGTGCAGTGTGAGATTTACACAAATGGTGGAAGTTTTGTTTATTTGATTGCATTGTACTTTATTTTCAACTTAATTTCCTTTTTTTTTAATATTCATATTCTTTGTGAATTTGTTTATTTCATCGCTTATTTGTTTGTTGATAGAGACTTTACTGCCAAAATATTGATCTTGTATTGATGTTCTCTGTGATATAGAAAAAACATTCCCTGGCAAATATGTGTTCAGTGATTTAGATTATTTTGTTCGATTTATTTTTTTAAAGTTTCAGTTAAAGCGTATAGCACAATTATAGCTATATTAATAAAACATTAGAAAAAAAACTATAATACTGCAAGTAAACAGTGCCATATGCATATATATGCATAATGTAAAATCAGTTTTGGGTTATTCTTAATTGTATATTATCGTCATGGTTTCATAATATAAATCATATTCAAGCAAATAGATTCTAGGGGGTTTATTGTCTCATGGTAATGAGAACGTTTATATTTGATAATTATATTTCAATGTTATTGTTATGTGGTATGCAAAGATCTTTATATTTGAATTAAAACAATATAATCAAATGATTTTTTCTTTCCTAAAAAATCAAACTCGATATTTCGAATTCATATACAATTTGAAAAACCTGAATACATATTCAGATTATTGTCAACACGGTGACTGATGCATACATAAAATATATTTCCGGCGGTTTATCATATAATCTCTAATCTAAAAATCCTACTAGTGCTCACAACTTCTAAGGAATATTGTCCTGTCTCAGATTTTCCGAGATTGAAACCAAACCAAGTTTTCATAAATATAAGATCGAATCAATAAATGTTACATTCACTATGCAAAAAAGAAAGTACATGGTATTACTCGGTCATACGTAAAATATCACCAAACGTATGCAAGTCGAACTTTGGTAACTATAGGCTAGTATATTATTCCTGCGATACCATGATTCTCTATTCAGATATGTTTGGCGTTAATATTCACTGGTTTTAATAAACTAATATGTTGTTATGATGCATGTTTACAATACCTAAATGACAATACCATTGCTGATTTAATCAATTTATTTCCAAAAATATGTCAAAATACATAAACGAAAAAAAGTGTTCTCAAATTCCAAAAAAAAATCCAATTAGCGTTAAATTAAACCGAAAAAAAAAATCACATAAATATTGACCTTCCTTTAAGCTTATAAAATTGTTTACAAAAGTCGTAAAATGTTTCTTAAAATACATGAACACACAGACTTTCTAACATCTGATAATAACAGCACAATTTCGTTTAAATGCATAATCTTAGTTTTATCCATGTTAACAATGAACACATTCAAATAAAAATTTCAACACATTCTGGTATATATCTTATGTAATTGCATGATTATATTCTATCTATATCCTTCAATCGCATGGACGCGGGAATGGGTGGGGCTTGAAAGTTTTACATGCAAGTCCTACGTATCGGAATTAGTTCTACAGTAAAACCCCTGTTAGGGAACACCCCTGTTAGCGGAACACCCCGCTTAATGAACACTTTTTCTGGGTCCCAATTTTTCCCATTTGCTTAAACATGGGCAAGAAATGGGAACCCCTTATAGCGGT
>LQRL01137416.1:5117-23798 GCA_001703475.1 Hydroides elegans | reverse complement strand
TGTTTGGGGGGGGGGGGTTGGGTGCAATACCTAGTCATTACAAAACCAAACTTTCCAAACTAAACCAAACCAATAACAACAAGCTTTGACATAACCATACACACACGTTTCAAACCTCTAAGGGCGCGGTTCTATGAAGTGATTCTCCACCAGCGTCTATTAGTTTTTTTTTTCACTATGTTTTTTATTGGGCTATAATGGGCCTCTTAAGATATCTACAAAGAACATGGTTTAAAAAAATAAAAGAAGCAGGTGGAGCTTTATACGTCATGGAACCGCACCCTAATGCATATATTATATTTTCTTTTTTATTAATTTTGCCTCGCTACATACATTTTCGCGGCGACATTTTATATTGAACAGGCCTTAACAATAACCTTGCAAACTGAGAGTGACATTAAACATCCGCAATCAGTGTGTTATTGCTTAAGCAAATATATATAAGTTTAATATGCTAAAAAAATAAAAACAACTAATTATCACTGTATCAACTGTTATGCTTAAACGTATACCATTTATGAATCTTTTAAATAAGAATTATATACATAAGTTCAAGTAAAAATGTATTGGTACAGGTTAATGCAAACTTTTCGAAATTCGAAGGATAGCAAATACACGTATACGCGATTATATTCGACGAAACAAATGAACTCCGTTGGTTGTTTTGAACGAAACACACATGTTGCAACTTACAAAAAGTATCGTCCGGAATATCCATCGACGATAAAAGATCACATCAAAAGCTACATGATAGAGAACAATCCTAATTGCAATTTCGGGACTATGCTGGACGTCGCTTGTGGGTCCGGCCAAGCAACATTGATGTGGAAAAACGATTTTACGATGATACATGGTATTGACAAAAGCACAGAACAGATAAGCCATGCTCCAAGTGACAATCCACACGTTACATTCTCAGAGGGTTGTGCGACGGATTTGAAGTTTGACGATTCTTCGGTTGATTTGATTACAGTTGCTACTGCGTTACATTGGTTGGATCGGGAACCGTTTTATGGTGAGGTGCAGCGCGTGTTGAAACCTGGTGGTGTTTTGGCGGCTTTTGCACACAATATGTTGAAATTGCAGCTGGATGATGCAAGGGCTAACCGAGCACTATGTACTGAGGTATCTTCATTCTCTGTTTGTCATAATCAATAATTGGTGAATTACCAGTGATAGGGCTTGGTCTGGTATCTCGGGTAGTCGGGTAACCGATAATCGCATCTGTTACCCGTATCGAAGTTTCGTTTATTTTCGTTTCAATAGAAATACATTAAAAACGTTAAGGCTAGTTCACCCGGACAGGCGCAGGTCCAAAAAAAGCTGGAAAGCGTGTTTGTTAAATTTTTATACCAATTTCACCTAAAAGAAATGCATAATTCAAATAAGCAAATTAGATATTTTTATTTTTTTATGTGAAATTTGGTTTAAAACACGCAACAAACACGCTTTCGGGTTTTTTTCGGCCTGGTTCGGGTAAACGAGCATTTATGTGGTATGCTGATTTGTGTACGAATACGAAGTAAACATGTGTACGTGTTTTCCTCAGTTCGAGCGTCCCATAAGAGAAAGTATACATTGGACAAAAGAGGTGACTGAGTTGGCAAATTCATACAACAACTACGTATTTCCTCTACATAATATGACAAGGTGAGACAGATACTTTTAAAAAGTCAATTTGTTTTTGTTGAAGATACAATTGAAGTTTCGGTTATTTATAGCCGTATTCACACAGTCCTTTTGGCGTTGATAAAATTTCGAAATCTTTAACGCGCAAAGCCACATTTGTATTAAAAACAACTTTTGTTCCTTCTGTGTACAATTGTATGCAAAGTGTGCCCTATTTAGCTATATTGTCGCCTTTGTTAAGTGAACGCGGCCTAAAAACTTAGCAAAAACTATTCTTTCTTGTGAAAATGCCCATGTTTAACGTTACCAGCAGGTTATTTTTGGTTCATACAACGGGAACCATTAATCGTAATGACATTCGCTTATTAATGTAAGATTTTCAATACTTCAGAATATATATGGATTTTGTTATTGAGACCTGGACGGTGGAAGAACTAATTGGTATGCTCTCAAGCTTCAGCATCTACCAATCATTCAGTAGCCATAATCCTGAGTCGACAATTTTAGAAAATACTCATGAAAGGTAGGGATAGACATATAAGTAATATACCATGATATGTCACATGTGATTCTACCGTTTATAATAATAATAATAATAATAATCGGTTTTTATATAGCTATTTTCCAGGTCTACGACTTGTTCAAACCGCTTTACAATATACACTATTACAACTTATTCTATTTATAATAACCGATAATTATCGAGCACCGCCACGTTATATGACAGATACTTATAATGGTGCTTTTTATTTAAATTCCCTAACTACATATGGCTGCCACATACGGCGCTTTACAATATTGATCCCTAATCTAGCTATACAGCACACTGTGTAAGTATCATATAACGAGACCGTTGTGAACCCTAGGAGGTAGCTGAAAAACATTGAGATCTGACACGAGCCGGGCTCGAACTCAGTGCCACCGATTCAATGCGTGCTTGGCTAGTCAGCCAGTATACCGACTGAGCTACCTGGCCTCCGTACGGGCACGTACGTGCCCTGTTTTGGTTCTAACAATTTAAATACATATGATGTAAACATAAGTTTGACATTATTTGTTTCCATTTAACTACAATTATACAATATAGTTCTACGAGCTCCATAAAAAACTAAAAAAACGAGTTTACATCGTAACTAGTTTAATATGTTTCGATTGAATATAAAACACGTTTCTGAGAAACATCCCGGTCTACACAAAACCTCATCATGGCCTCATGCTGACCTCATATGAGTAATTTTTAGGTCACTATTAGCTCATGATGGGGTTTTATATAGACTGGGATGGTTATATACACGATTATGCAGAGTGTTGATTTTTCATTGCATTTCACAGACTTGAAGAAATATTTGAGGGACACACAAGATCAAGCCCAAGAAAGCCCAAGATCACTATTCCGGTATTCCTACTCATGGCACATAATGAATGCAGCATCCCATAGAAACAGGATTACTCAGAGAACTGATTCTGGACGTTGGAATAATTGGAATCCGAGATAAAGAAAAAAAGCACATGAACAATGCAGGTCAAACAAGGAAATCTTGGTATTGTTACTAAAATGCTTGTGCAATGTTATAAATACACGTTTTATTTGGTTTTCTTATAACGATAGAATCTAACGTGTTTTCTGTGTGTATGTGAGAGGAAACGGTTGAAACACAAAATTGCACCTCTGAGAAAAACTATAGAGAAAACACAACATTAACAAAAAACAACGACGAAAACGGTAAAATGAAAACGGTAATCTAAAATGAAAATAAAAACGTTTTTAATGTTCGTTTTCGCGGTTACTGTTTTTTAAATATTTTATTACAGTGGTAACTGATTCGGGTATGGCTTAAAGCTAGTCGTACGACCGGCCGTACGGGCGACCGCCCGTACGGGTCCCGCAGCTTTTAAACAATTTTCTGATATCAGTAGCCCCGCAGAGCCCGGAGCCTTCCAGTCGTTCACGTACGGGACACGCACATGTCTCGTACGGGCTCCGTGCGTGCTTCCTGCGGACTACCTGCGATTCTATGATCGTAGAGCGCCCGCAGCAAAAAAAAACGTGCATACACGTTTTCTCCTGCAGGGCACGCACGGGCAGTCTACGGGCTGAAACCCGTGCGTGTGACGTACGTGTGACGCGCGGGCGACGTGCGTGTAACGTGCGGGTCCCGTACGGTTTCTTCACAATTTGCCCGTAGACAGCCCGTAGAGCACGTACGGCCGGTTGTAAGACTAGCTTAAAGTAATAAAACAAAACTTAATAAAACGTGATACTTAATATAGCTTTATTCTTTTTTGTCAGCATGTTGTTTACATGATTGCTCATACATTATTCGCAATCGTTGATATAAATCTAATTGCAACAAAATAAAATATGAATTTCAACTGATCTCCTTTTTAGCCTTAAAAATCATGTTTGTTCTGTTCTTTTAGCAAAAAGTATATACCAGAAGAAAGTGTGTTTAACAGAATAGATAATGTGGTGCTTCTAGTTAATGTCAGTCACTAGAATTAAAAGATAATAATTATTAATAAATGAAGGGCTACGTGCAATATTGTGTTTAGTCTTAAATTAACGTTTTGTGAAAACTCAAGTTAAAGATATTGAAATAAAACTGCCTCAAGCATAGATATTTACTGACCGGTCTTTATGTAAACAAACTGTGAACGCAATTACTCATGCGCATTGCATTGTAAAAAGAAATAATTAGAAACATATAAAAATTTACTTTTAATAGTGAACATATTGAGAAATTGACCATTCAGGTCTTTTAAACATGATTTAACTTTATCACTGTTAGCGTGCAACAATGGTTTTATTCAATTCCAACGGTCTTATACAGTTAATTAAAATTTAATGCAATGCTGCAAGCGAAAATTTGAAAAATAAAACATGGATTTGCTAAGTAAATAAAAAATGCTGTTGCTACACGCTAAAATTCGCACGAAAAGTGTGCGCTATATAAACAATAGAAGACTTGTGCTAAGTCTATATAAAACAAAAGTGGGATGTGATAAGTTAATAAAACATTTTGTTGCACGCGAAATATGAAAACTGGGTACTTAACACAATGTTGCCGTGACAAAATGTTATCTATAGGGGTAGATAGGTTATGAGCTTCACACACATGATAGAGAATAGCAACATGATCATATTGCAAGTAAAAAAATCTAAAAAAAATGTTAGGTAGACTTAACACAATGTTGCACGGAGCCCTTCAAATGTTGTCACGTTAGGTATAGTTAAAAATCCTTCTGCACACGCATGTCCCTTTTTGAAGAGGTTATTATCTGATTTCTTTTCGTTTACGAAAAAAATCAGATTATATTTTCGTTCGATTTTAGACAACAAACTTTTGTGTACACCATAACTTACTCTTAAGAACCTCTAAACATGATTAAAATGGTACACACGTATTATTGACGATGTATAGTTTATGATTGTCTGGATTTTGATATGATATGTAACATAGTTTGTGAAATATTTGATGTTTACAAAATCCTATGGAGAAAAAAATGAGTGGTTCCTATTGACATTTCTGCAAACACTGAAAATCTTCAGCTGTCAATCACCCACACTGAACCCATAGAGTAGCTGCCACTTATTCATAGCAAGTGGGAGGGGCTTACAGCAAGCAAAAGCTGCTGTTAGTCATGAAAGGTAATTATTCACTGACATGAGGCATGTTGTAGGGGCTATTTTTAGAACTAAAAATGTGCTGCAATAATAATGCTCAATTTGAGCCCTGTTTTTTATCATCCTAACAAAATGAAATATTGAGTATCGTTAGAAGATGGATAACAAAAGGCCTTTTCGAAATTTGGAAAATAGAGAAAACAGTCACTTGTGTTTGAATTTTGGATTGAATGACCTATTCTTGCAAATGCAAAAATATTCACTATTTAATTTAACATAATGCAATAATTGCATTGAATCCAAAATTTTAAATGAAGCTTTTAAGGGTTCTCTTATAATCAAAATAAAAGAAATCAGATGTATGCTCTAGGAGCATATCTTTTCTTGTTTAGAATTGTTTTCACAACCGTTTTTTTTTTCAAGCACAAGCACTGAAGCTGATAATTATCTGCGATCTTTTCGTAGAACGAAAAATCGCAGGTAATGCGTTTGGTTTGCTTTTCTGAATTTTAGCGGCTGTGTTCCCGTACACCGATTTTCTATATGTTCAAGTCCGAAATCGACTAATTATTTTATATAACATTATAAAAGACAGTCGTCTGATGCTGCATAGGGGGTTTAGATTGTGATCTTATAAATAATATTGAATATATTTGATGCTAAACACACACCATCTGATCACACAAATGTCTTCATTATTGCCATGCTGAAAAACACTATGAATTTTTCCGGCCTCTCATTGGCTGTTGTGAATGGGGTAATTAATAATTGTTCAATTAGAGGCGCGCATAAATTCAAACGCTACTCATTTGCATGCGTGTCTCTAACGCCTGTTGAATAACCTCTCTTTATGTAATGAGTAACTGGCTCCGCCTATAAATAGAAAGGCTCTCGTGCGGGAGAGGGAGCAGCTATAAAAGCGCGCTGCTGCAATAACTGCATAATCAATATTCACTTTGTGCTCGCAGCAACACAGTGAGCATCCGTTACATTTTGTACTTTAGACTATTATATTAATGTTCAAAAATGAAACGACGATAATTCTCGCGTGCAAACTTTAAACATCGCAACTACATTTTCGTTGAAATTGAGTAAAGGGCATATCTGTTCTTAGAATATTGTTACCCATGTATAAGTCTAAAGTTAACCATTTATATACCCGTATAAGCCCATTTTTTTTTCATTTTTTATATGTGAATCGACACCTCAAGAAGATCGTAGATATGCACCCTATGAGTGCCCTCTAGTCTTATTATGTAACAGGCTTGTACCCTCTTTCTTTCAAAAACAGTGCCTTTCCCTAATTAATGAAAAACGTCATGGTAGGCTATTAACCAAAATACAATGGCCAATTTGGACAAATCTTGAATCTTTACTAATAGAATTCTACATCAATAGATAGTCAAAATATTCATATTTATTGTTTCGCATTTTTTCTTTACTTAACATATTTTAGTCAGCGCCATTTGAAAACACTTAACCGTTAAATCCCCTTAAACCGTGACGTGTGGTCAAAGTGCAATTGTTGCCTTAAAAGGGTATGTTAACCTGAAATTCACCTTAACATATGGCGAAAATGACGGATATTACCATACATTATTAAATTAATCATTATTAATATAGAACATATGTATGCATATGTAAAATAGCGTATTCAAATCGAAACATGTATGAATTTGCTGCTGTGAAGGAACATCCATTACCGTGAAGGCAACGCAAGAATTAACATTGTTTTAAATCAAGAACATTTTATCAAATATGGGATTGCTAAGTAAATGCGCCGTTTCACAACTTCAAATACGGCTAACACAGAAAAGTGTGATATTTTCAACAACGAGACACATAGCAACTGCAGGCAAATATGAAGACCAGAGCCACGCAGCAATGTACAAGAAATACCGCCCAGAATATCCATCATTTATTAAAACATCCATCATCAATTACATAACGGCCAAAAACCCAAACTGCACCTTCAAGAATATGCTTGATGTCGGCTGCGGCTCAGGCCAAGCGACCATGATGTGGCAAAACGATTTTGAGAATATCAACGGTATTGATGTCAGTGCCGAACAAATAAGGCATGCACCCACTGGAAATGATCGCGTCCGATTTTCAGTTGGTTCAGCGGATAATCTGGATTTTGAGGATGCGTCCATGGATTTGGTTACTATTGCCATGGCACTGCATTGGGTTGATCGGGAGCGGTTTTATTCTGAGGTGAAAAGGGTGCTGAGGCCCGGTGGTGTCCTAGCGGCGTTTGGGCATAATTACTTGAAGGTAAAGCTAGATAATGAAACGGCGAACGACATTCTGTTGAACGAGGTATGGTTATCCACATGTTTAATACTTTTATCATACTTTATTTGTTGAATCATTTATCTATCTGGCAGAAAAAATAACTACCGTTCCTTTTGTCTTGGCCCTGTTAAAATTCAAATATGTACGTATGCGACCCAGGAAATAATCATATTATAATAATTTTTTTATTACAAATGGAATCAATTTTCTTAGGTTTTATTTATAATAAAAATCAAATTACAAGTATATGGCAAATACAAGTATATACACAAATGGTTGCATACAGTGTATATAAACATTGTTCATGCACTTGAAGTGTACATTTCTCGACAGGTCAACTGAGCTACCTTTGTTACAAATGCGAAATTATTTTATTTCAGTTTGAGAAAGAATTTCGAACACCACATCATTGGGCGAAAAATCTTAAGGCGGTAGAGAACTCTTATCAAGATTTTAGATTCCCGCTCCAACATTTTCAACGGTAATATATCTTGCTATGTGAGAAACACGGTCTGTTATTTTCAGTTTTATATGTACATGCGACATTTGTTTCCGGCTCATTACAGGCATGCTTATTTAAACTATGATATCCCTTTGAACGATAATGTACTGTATATGTAAATTCATATTAACTTCTCTAAAGTTTTTTTTCTTAGGATTCAAATGAATAATATCATAGACAGTTGGACATTCGACCGTCTGATGGGAAGATATGCCAGTTCAACTTTCTATCAGTCGTACATAAAGGCGAATCCTAATTCGAATATTCTTGCAGATACGCGAACGAGGTAGGTTTGAGTGAAAATAAAAACGCCCAGTACACATTAATGAACAATTCAATACATGTATATAGTGATGAACAAATATGGACACACTATGGAAAAAACTAGAAGAATTTATTGCTGCTCAAACTTCTGACGCAAGTGAGAACACTCACAACAACCTATAAATGCATGTTGCTCTTTGTATAGACATAAAACACGTTTCAAAACACAACATAATGACATATCTTCATATTGGAAATCACTTAATTAAATGCTTCGGATATACTGGTTAAAGAGATATATACAATTCCAAATATTCCATATGGATAGGAATAATATAACCCATGATTTGTTGCAGGCTTGAAAAGGAATACCACGGAAGAAACCCTATGATCACCATTCCAATGTTCCTGCTCCTTGGTCAAAAGTCATTTAAAGTATAGGAACAGATAAACGATGATTTGAAAAGTAACCCTATGTAGACGACACACTTCAAATACATGTATATGCTGTTATTTAGCACCATATGTAACATTATGTGTTTCAAATGCAAATGATTAGGAAATTTAGTTAATAACAGAATTGATCATTTAATTAAACTTGATTTTATTGCCTATCTGTTAACATGTTTGTTGTAAAATATCAATTAGTTTCCAGAAAATACAAAATACTTGACTCAAAACACATGTTCTTATTTAAAGCGTTACTAATCAATTCAATAACGAATCGTGCATAGACAAAATATTTAAGAAATTATAACGCAAACGCGAAATCCGATAATTGAATTGCGAGATTCTCATGAAACAGTTCTCTAATAACATAGGCAACCAAAATTTTCACTGGCTTTCCCCCACCCTTCTCCAATCGCCAAACTCGCTCCCGCTCCTTTCCTTCCCTTCTTCTCCTCCTCCCTCCTCATCCTCCTCCTCCTCAAACTCACGCATGCGTACTCCTTCACTTTCGGGCCATTCCTCATGTTGCATAGTTCCATCCAACCCACGACTATACGTTCCACCAAATATACTGTCTCGCTCCAGATTGTCGCCAAATACAGCTGGATCCATGTCACGCATCGATGACAAGCTGGCAGCTGGTGGTTTTCCAGCTGTTTGACCAGCTGTGGGTGGATATTTGAATTGATTTGAGGTGGAAGGCAGGGAGGTATTGCTTGTTGAAGCGGTGTCATGGTTTGTGGTAAAGTCATCAGGGGAGGTTTCTTCGAGTAAAGTGTCCATATCCCGAAGGATTTCCGTGTGTGCTTCGCTGGTAACCAAGGAATCTGCGCAGTCCCCATTTGGGTCTACTGTTTCTTGATGTAATATCCACCTGAAACAATTGACAAATCAAAACAGGTGAATGTTTTAGAAGGAGTAATACCATATTCATTTACATGACAACGTTTCAATTCTAGATAGTTTAAAGCTTACCGATGAATGATTCAATAAAGATATGAGGGATTTACAATTATGGCCTTCCAGAAACATAGTATTGTAAACAGAATCAATTGGTTTGAAATTGTTATTTCGAGCGGAAATTAAACATATGTCGACCCATAAAAAAATTGCGGTAAAAGATGGCCTTGTCAGAATGATATCCGCAACACCATCTTTTATCGCAGTCTTTTTGAAAAGTTCTCCTAAGTTGATATATCTTGTCCTATTTTTCGATTCAATGAGCTCCTTATTGTCACGTGCTTTGGTTGGAAGCGTACAAGTAGCCGAAAAAAAAACTTATAACTAATTTCATCTTACTTAAACATAAATCTTATATGATTGTATATGTGTGAAAACAATGCATCGAACATTCTTACCTTGCCTGAGGTGTGAGTTTTCCTCGAATGGCGCATTCGGTCACGATGAGCATGGCGTCAGAATCACATTCCTCACAATCCTCGCCCAATTCAAGAACCTACAATGCATGTAATATCACATTTATTGTCCAAAAGAGTCAGATGTACAATACATTAATGTACAGTTCCAAGGAGCAGCCGATGCACATGTACACTAGTTAACAATTAATGAAGTTGATAACGTTCTTAAGTCGACTTGAATGTCCATTATCAGAAATAATGGATCATGAATGCAGAGGGTCTGTAAACTAACATACATGAAGAGAGAATATATGCACCAAATGACAAATAATTAAGTGGTAAAACAGTTTGCTAAATCGCAATTTATTTATTGGGCAACACTACAAGGATTTATACTTATATGCAGCTGATTTGTATACAATTTTGTCTCGTTTCGGTGATTTATTTCAGTATATATGTATACATATGTATGTTAGATTATGAGCCATGTGGTTCAATGGCCAAACAAGTGATTTTAACATATTTAACAATGATTTGATAATATTAATGCAGTGAAACCCTGCAATCGGACACCCTTTTCAACCGAACATGAGTTAACCAGTTCAACATAACCAGTGGTGACGAAATATGTACTTCGACTTAATAGGAGAAATGAACATCAGAAACCGCAACACTTAATTGTTGACCCATTCTTTTAACATCCTCAAATATCAATTGTTCAAGAGGTCCATTATTGATAATTTGTTGAAACACATGTGTCATACAAACTACACTTCAGTTGCAATATGCGCTTGAGTTCATGCTCTTATGTTGGAATCATTGCTCGCCAATGATTTTTCGATATTGATACCAAATCTCGTCAATAGCGTTTGAATGGAAACTCATCTAATTAAAGTTAAGCAGTTTGAATTAGAATGCGCTTTGTGATATGTGTCATCGGATCCTAAATTTAACAAGATGATTTATTTTTAAATGCAAGAGAATAAACGTTAACATTTCAAGATTTTGTCTATATATTAATAGTATCAACGTTTGAAGTCACAGTGTGGATCAACTATAAACAATAATAAATAGAAAAACTGTTTTTAATGAATAATACGTTAATGAGAGCTTTATCATTTTTCGGTTTTCGCAGATATTTATATGATATAATTCAGCTCATGATAGTTAAAGGGTGTCATTAACCTTGGTACTTTGGTAACAATAAAATCATAATAATTGCATTTATTGTAAACGATGCCTCGATTAAACAAGCAATGGCAGCAAGGCATCATGGTTGGAGTCATCTTGATAATTTTGTTTGTACTTCTTAATAATCATGATGCGTACAACACGGGCAGAGATATTCACAATAGCGTCAGAGGAGCAATGAATAACTTTTACGGTAAGCGATATTTCAAGTTTCACCTACCAAATAATTTAATCAAACGACTAATTTAACTGACGTCATCATTAAGAAATCCTGTCAAAACTCTTGTTGAATCACTTAAAATTGTCGATATGTAATAAATCACATGGTTCTAGATTTTGAATAACGACAACACACAAAACGAAGCATGATTAAAGATAACACAATATTCTAAATAAATAAACAATCAAATACAGGCAATATAGACGCCGCCAATACCCCCACTTCAGACGCCATTCCCCGTCAATGCAGCATGGCCGAACGCAGTGCGCATGTGCGGGAGATGTGCGCGCGCAGCCATGGCGGAAGTCATCACGATTTCCTGTTGAGTCCCTATACTACACGCACGCAGCGATACGACTATATACGGGAGGTGTTTGTCAATGATGAACATAAACTATTGGCATGTTTCAATGGTAAGCCCCATTGATTAATTCTTACTGCCCAAAGCAAGTTTCGGAAGTTGTTAAATATATTGCTAGTCCCGCGAGAGAAATTCTCATTATCTTATTCTTATTCTGTATTAATCAAACTGATAGCATAAATATTTCAACCATAACAAGATATTTTTCAATTTAATAACCTTCATTTTAAGGAGGGAGATTAGAATCGCCTTGATGATACCTTATCGTTTTGGCGCCTCGCTTCAATGTATTAATTTTTCTAATTTAGGGAAAGCCGGTAGTTCTACCTTTAAGACGATTATGACTCGCTACTCAAAGAACTACAACGCATCCCGCAAAGGATACAGCGCTTGGGACGTTGTCCATGGCTGGGATTATCTCAAGGAACACAACATCTCCTATCTCCATTATCTCAGCAATTCAGAGATATTACATCGTCTCAGAACGTACACACGCGTCACATTCGTACGTCACCCGTTAGTGCGTATTTATTCGGCGTATAAACAGAAACTGGCAACTGAAAAACCACCGCATTGTCAATACTACCAGGAAACAATGGGTGTCCACATTTTGAAGAAGATGCGTTCAAATCTCACACAGGCCGAACTCAGATGCGGATATACGGTCACATTTCCGGAATTTATCGAGTATTTTGTCGGCGATGGTATGTTTGATATTATGAATGATGACCATTTTCTGCGCTATAGCGATCGATGTCATCCGTGTTTTGTCGATTATAACTTTATTGTGAAATTGGAATCGGCTGAAAACGACCAGGACGCGTTCATTAAGCAATTTATGAATCCGAACCCAGGCGAGGAACGGGTATTTCATGTAAACAAAGGTAAAAATCTGGGTTATGATGTGGAGTCCTATAGTACAATATTGAAGCAGTATTCGCAAGTAAATGAAACGCACATTAAGATGTTGTTAGATATATATAAAAAGGACATGGATCTGTTCGGATATTCGTCTGATATTATAGAAGAGGGTATGAGAGCATCATGTCAAATGTCTAGTGATAGTGGGAAATGCTGTTAGAATTCAACTGAACAAGATTCTATGGTGGGATTATTTTTGAAGTGTTGATTAAAGTCATTTTATGTTGTGTTCTGTTGGTCCAATACATTAGACTATTGGCATACGTGTAGAGTCTACCATTTAGACCCATCATGATTGTACATTACAACACCCCGTGTATGTTATCAGTCAGAAATTGTGAATACGCTTATTATAAGACATGTAAATCTACTACATTTTAGTGTGTCATTTTGTTCGTTTTTTTTTTTTCGTTCACAAAACGCGTTTTGAATATCAAATTAATTTTTGAATATAATTGTGATACAAATTACTGTCTACATACATTTTAGTTTCTATTCATTTGCTTCTTTTCCCTTTTTTCTGCTTTCACATGTTGCAAATTCAAATAGCTAAATCTATTTGAGGATTAGCTAAATGGAACCGTAAATGTCACCATACGTACCTGTCCACATTGCTTACATGCTTGTGGATTCGTAAAAGTGGGCACTCTCGACTCGTAGCCTGCCTTGTAGTTGCTAGGCACGGGGTGGTGCTCGGGTAGATAGAAGGTGCGCACGTAGTTCCAGCGACACACTTGCCACCATTTTCCCGCCACGCCCGTCATGTCACGTGACCTGTGTTTACGATTTATTTGAAAGAATGAAATAAATTATCAATATAACCTACTAAGGTGTAACATCGTAGACTTGTAGACTTCTACCTGAATTGTATTTTAATGAAATAAATATTACGTATTGTTTTGCAATAACGATCATTTGAACGTCGACTTCATATTTTTGGAGAATTGATTTGCCAAATACATCCTCATGTTTATCAACTACATAAACTGGTTTGCAACAAAAAACCGACATTCAGATATTTGCTTTACATGTACTCTCCCAGGTCCTGCTTTGGCAATTACAAAGTTAATCAAACATATACACAATTTAAAGCTACACGATATGCTGTTTTACAAACCTGTTCGTGCGCGCCAAATCCAATTTGATCCCCGCATTCTCCGCCTCACGCGACTGCATACTCGTTATGCCATAACCCACCTTATACGTATCATACAACTTCCGCATATGATACGGTAGCGCGTACACCATAGTCCACGTTGTGACGCAAACGGAATCGGGGCCGAAAAAGAGCACGTGGAGGTTGAAATAGAGACGTAGCAGGGTTTGAACTCGCGCTACGCTTTCTTCGTCGGTCGTGGTGCTTTGGAAGAGGGAGGCGGCTTCACGAAGACACAAACCTAGAATGATATTGCTATTCACTTAATTTGACAGGATGACAGATATGCACTAAGAACTACCAATGCCTCAGTGTTTAGATAATTGATTATTTTTCAGAATTTAATAATATTGATAATATTTGACATGATATTATTTTATAATGAGCTTTTTATTGTGTAAATGTTTATTTTAACACGTGTCGCATGCTTGATGTTTTGCTAGTCGCATTTGAGATTATCAAAATCGTAATATCTTTCTCAACATGAAATATGGTTTCGATAAGATACCATTTTGACTCAAAAACATAACACCCACCTGTCTTATACAGCGCCATTCTTAGCATCTGATCCCTCGGTGACTCATCCGGCGTTTTCAGCGTTATACAGACCCGATGCCAGTTTCGCGCCAACGCAATGGTTTGAGGACCAATCAACCGGAAGTTGAGTCGTTTCCGGTTCTCGCTTTCTTGCTCGTGGTTGACGATTTGTTTCGCCAGTGCGGGTATGCCACAGCCTTGGATAACGCGGGGATCCTGCACTTCTGCGCTCTGATCAAAGCATTATTGTTAGAATATTTACATAAAACACAACACTTTCATATCATTCATCATTTCATCCCTTTCTATTTGGCATATATATTGCACAAAGGCGTGCATTTTTAAAATACATGTATACGTGTAAGATGCATCCACTATTAACACTGATGGTTATAAACTTGAATAATAAAATTTCGAGAAAAAAAATAGATTGGAAAACCTTTAATCATACATTATGTCGCCAAGTGACCCATTGAATAATGCAAATTTAATATTGAATTTAAATGATTTGCAAAGGGATTGGTAAACTTTCCCTCTAAAAGTAAAACTTTCACTCCCATCACCTGTTCCTGAAGCAACGGGTCCTCACTAAGCGCTTGCCAAAACTCGCCATCTCCACCACCACCCCGCATCTCCCCGCTATCCCTTGCGTTTTCCATGCACTCGCGCAACGCATTCGCTTCAACGACTCGCTTCTTGCTTCGGCGATTAGCGATTGGCGCGGCGAGTACGGCGAGTAGCGAATTCTTGGTGTGGCGACGGCTGGCTTCGCGATAGACCATGTTGAGGAGATACTGCCAGGCGTTTATTTCGCTATGCATTGGCTGTTGAGCATATTACACATAATGAATATTATAATAATTTTATAAAGTAACAACTATATTGAGTATACGCCTAGAACATTCTTTATTAATAAATGATAAGGAAATACAGTATTCGTACACCGGGAGCGTAAAACGGCGTATGATCCAAGTCTATACTACTTTAAAACAATGGGGTTTTAAGGTTTTGCAACTAACATAAAATTATTTTAGTCCAAGAAAGCACTAAAAATATCATGGATTGATACCCACCTCGGGCCTTAGATGACTAACATATTTTCCGATTCGGTGTTTTCCGAGTTGCCGCGATTTGTTCTTTATCATGAACTCTCGTCGCTGTGCTTTTATTACCCTTTCTGGCAGCGATTGGTCTTGCGACTGAAAACAAAGTCACGAAACGTTGCATTGAGCTTACATTGAGCATACAAGTATCCAACGTTAACTACCTCGTGAATTCGCACATTTTATACTCCTTTATAAAATGAACACCTTTTTGAATAGCACCCTGTGGTATGTTCCTCACTTGACACATAAAATGTTACCTAGGTCATCATGTCCAACTCAGGTCAATAATACATCAGGTTTATTGAAAACAAGTCAACATCTGCTGAATACCATTAACTGTCTCTTGTGTATTTAAACAAAATAAAATCAACTAGTACATCGATAAACTCCTGCAGCTTCGCCGCATTGATCACACGTTGCTCTGTGGACCACGGCTGCCACGTATGTCCTTGACCTTCACCCAAACTCCCGTTCACGGTCGCCATGTCACGTGTGCTCACGTTGCCATAGGGCGAGAAGTAGGTGGCGCTTTGCGTGGTTTCGTTCGCGGCCCAGCTTTGCCAGGCCATGTCGGCGCACGGCTCGAAGGAGACCGTGCAGAGGAGACCGTGCAGGTTGTATATGTTTCCCTCCATCACCTAATTATTGGATATTATTCATAATCATATACATTTTTCACAAGTGGTTTGGGATTGGATGCTTTACCGTTAACATCCGCTTTGATCGATTAAGCAAACTACATATGTCAAAGAAGATTAAAGATATAGATATACTGTTGTTACGGCGATTAGTATGGTAACGTTTTGCAATGCAGCGACAAGTTGGATAAAAAATATTATAAGTTGCGACATCAATAAAAAAGAATGTCCGGGAAACCTCCATATATTGACAATGTTTTTTCTACGTCTTGTCAAAGCGTAAAAATACTAATTCCGAGAGGGATTCTCTATCTCTATATATTTCTTCACCTGCATTTCGCTGGTGTGCTGTTCCCATAGATCTCCCATGATCGCTTCTTTTTCAGGCACGCTCAGACCATGTAGCAAATACTGCAACTCACGGGATCGAATCTTTTGACCAAGATTCCAGCAAGTCAGTGTTCCTGAAATTGTATCGAATCGCACTCAAAATATTGTCATCTGGAAAAAAATGTGTTTACATAATAGACGCACTCATTACTATTTATTTTTGCAGGTAAAATTACATGTAGTGAACAACACAAATCAACCAGAATATTGCTGGATTAGTTACCTATGCGTTCTCGTTGAAGCACTCTATATCCGATGACAGTTACTGTTGCAATGTAACCATATTCCGTGACCTTTGCTTCGGAGAGGTTGCTGCAACCCTCACTGTCTCCGGACGTAGAGTGTACCAATAAACGTAGAGTGTACCGTAAGCATAATTAGGAATAAAGCATAATGTCATGTCGCCTTAAACACATTGAAATCAACAATAACAAAGAACTACGTGTGTTTTGTACCAATAGACATGGTGAGTTCCTTCGTTTCCGGTGCACCGTCATCGCTGAACTGCATCACAAAGTGGTTTTCGCGCCCGTTGAACCAGATGATATTTTCGCGCAGATGTGGCACTTTGAGGTTTAGGTCAAGGATCATCAGAACGAGGCTTGTTAGGGTACGTGTCACGCCCATGTGGTTTGGCACCTGAACAAAATGCAAACAATCCGAAATATTAAAGTAATAGTCTATTCTTTTTTAAAGCACTTTCCGTTTGACGATATTCTTTGAAAAGACATGAAAACGGTTTACAGCATATTATTTAACATATATGTGAAAGTAACCTTATTCAAACCATAATTTACAAAATGATGTATTCGAATGATAAGCGAAATACGAGTTACCATAATCCATACAGTCTAGTTAAGGGGCTTGTGATGTCTTGTCCATAGCCTATGATTTCATTCAATTTATTGAACAAATTATATGTATATTGTTATAACATAACTTTCAATAGCAAAATATATTATTCAAATCACCTGTACAACGCGACCCATGTTCAGTCGTTTCACAAATTGCTCAATGTGTCCATATGGAATCGAGGCCACGGCCTTGACATCCGCTTGACCAACCTTGACCTTTCTTTTGACCCACTTTTTGCGCTCGGGGTCATAATATGAATCGTTGAGTTTTGTGATGAAGCTGTATTTTCGTTTCGATAGGTGGCCCATGTAGATTTGAGCGATAGCCTGCAGAAAGTAAATGAGTTAATCATGAGGAATTATATTAATTAAATAATAACATTCATAACATTAACATTCATAGCGCCAATAACTAATGCCTTTAAGAACGCGTTTGTACAGGCATCAAAACTAAGCATCTGAGTATCATTCACAACGTTTTCAACACAATGAAAAGTAATGTAGAATTAATATAAGATGCCCAGCTTACAACCTCAAAATGACCCCATGCTGACCTTGTATGAGTAAATTCTAGGTCAACATGAGCTCATGATGAAGTTTCATGCTAAAGGGGTTTTGAACAAGAATTCCATGGCAATTATCAATCTTCCTCTTCCCTATTTTACCCACATACCTTATGCATCATGCCCTGTGGGTCAGCCGCACCGGAAGTGACGCGTTCGATGCGTTTCTGGAGGAACTTGCCCTTTTTGTAGCTCTCAAGCATCTCTTCCCACATCATGGCGTCGCCTTGGGTCTGGAGAAGCATCCGCGCACCGATCAAGGCACCTGAATAATAATATAGCAAGAACATTCAGTTTATCTTATTTCTACATCGCGACGTCAAGTGAGAGACCTTCTTACGCCCGACGTCTGAACAACTTTGCAACGAAATTGGGGAAACCCCCTGTTGGTTTCCAGATTTTGTTTCAAAGTGAATTACTATTTAGAAAGGCCACATTCTACTTTGCAAATTGATCGTCAGATCGATTAAACGCGTCATAGTGTAATAATTCATTATGAAACTAATCTAAAAACCAGTTTTTTTATGCCTCTCCTTCGGAGAAAGCCCCCTTTATCCGAGGAGAAAGGGATACTTCTCCGGTCCCCTTTGTTTACATTAGTCACGTGACTGGAAGTAA
>LQRL01137406.1:0-12365 GCA_001703475.1 Hydroides elegans | reverse complement strand
CCTCGCAAGGTTATTTTTGAAATTTTCGAAAAAATGTAATTTTTGCGATTTTTGAAGTTTCGGACTTAGTCCTTTTCCGTGATAGTTTTGTCCAGGCGATTTCTCGCAAGGTTATTTTTGAAATTTTCGAAAAAATGTAATTTTGGCGATTTTTTGAAGTTTCGGACTAAGTCGTTTTCCGTAAAAAACAATTTCGACCACATGTGTGCTCCCCGTAGTGGGCTCGAACTCACGCCGTCAGGTCAGTGCTATTGTCAACTCGTTCCAGCCGTAAGTCAACCACTATATCCATTCGACCACGCCGGGATAATATACACTACCAATGATATCTATAACTTTATTGAACCTATTTTGGCAATATTTTAATGTGAAAGTAGATGTACTCCATATCGAATTATCCGAAAAACGAAATTGTTGTGGTATATATAATCACATGCTTACGTTTGGTCGTCTTGTGAGATTTTGTCTTACGTTTGAGGAGAAGGACGTTGCATTTTAAACATCACCTTTTCGATTTCGGAAAATAAATACTTTTTAAACAGTTTGTATAGAAAAAAAAGAGCAATAGCTTCCCATATGGCTAGGTGCTGCTCCCCGTGTGACGAGGTCCAAAGTCGGGGCGGGGGATATGCAATCCACGATTGTCTTGTTTGTCGCAGATATGCCCTTGGTTATGGCTTATGCCTGGATACATATAATACCACATTGTCTAAATCGGAACATCCTATCTATTTATATTTTTGCGGGAGGTCAAAAATGTGGTTTACCCACGCTCCGTGTAGCCCAAAAATCTAATGATTCGAGCTAGATGCCTTTTGAGCAAATCTCTTTCCAAGGTCCCCAACACAAGAATAGATAAATGGTGACCTACTGTATTCGTCAGTTTTATTGTCAGCTCTTCAATAAGTCATACCTTTCCCGTCCCATATTTTACCTTAGATATCATTTGCACTGGGTTACGGATTAAACCTGGAAACATATATTGTCATATTATCTCAGTTGGAATATTTTATCTATTTATACTTCTGTGGGAGGTCAACAATTTGGTTTCAACCAGGTGTTTTATAGAAAAAAAAATATATCAAGGTTCTAGGTTGATCCTCTTGGTACAATCCCATACCAAGGCCGTCAAATGCAAGTAGACCCACTGGACAAAAAAAAAACGTCAAAACATAGAATAAAAATAGACATTATATCCAATTAGGTGAAAATATGTCGTAAGCCGCTTATCTAAGCAAGCGTGAATGATAGCATTGATATATTTTCCCACGAAGCCATGTTAATTAACTTATGAACACATAAATACCATATAATGTAATATATTTCGTACCTGACTCAACTGTAAGTTTGATAAGAGTGATATGTCATATAGGGACACGTAGCCCAGAATGACACAGGTACTACCGCAGGAAGAGTTGAAATTCCTAAACCATGGGAATAAGCATAGTGGACGCACGGTCGCATACAAACCTTTGATAAATCCTTTGCTCGATCTGTGAATAAGGTGGAAATTGCGAGTCCACGAATAAGAGATTGATGGCACTCACAAATCTAGGAATGCGTTTTATAGTAAATTCTCATAAAATTGAGGTTAACTCCGGTCTCAATCTCCCTTTTACAAAAGCGTAAAAATGGTCACGCTCTAACAAAGTTTAACACTTTTTACTTGATTTTTAGTGATACAACACTCATCAACACTTGTGAAGCTAAATATAACATTAAAAAAGGATTTGAAAGGCATATATTTAAAAAAAAAAAAAACAAAAGTGACAGCCAACGTATCTACGTAAATGCCTACATTATATAAGGACATCGTTATGAACCAAACAAAACAAAAATCCAACAAAAAATGAAAACGCTGTCCTAGATACACGGTGTCCCATTGTGGGAGTCCCCTTAAAAACTATGAGCAAAAACAGGAAGATAGGAAAACATAATGTATGGGCGATAATAAAAGAAAACAAATATGGGCGATAATAGAAAGCAAAAAATATATGGGCGATAAAAGGGAAAGAGTGTAATAGCACTTGTCAGGCCGGGGATGGAGCATTGATTTGCGACTGCTCTGTTAGCAAACAGGTTGGAATGAGTCCATAAATTTTGTTTCCCTCCTTTACCGCCTATATTTTTTGTGTCAGACACGAAATGTAATTGAAGTACGGTAGTCCCATCATTGGAAATAGTCTTCGTCAATGTGATTTGTAATCCATTTTTTTTGTTTTCGATTTGTTGACTGTTAATAAAAAAGAAAGGCTGATGTCAGAAATAATATCATGATATGCCCCTCCGTACAGGACTGTACAGGAACGGAGAAGGGGTAGGGAGGGTACTCATCTTGTGAGTAATATACGAATGTAAAACGTTTTAAGATTCAAAGGGCGGAGTGAATTTCATTAGCGAGATGCGTTTTCTATTTGGTGTGACGTTTTAAGAAGGGACTTTGAAAATATGGATCAAACCACATTCTAAACTGGTATCATACAGTTTAGTAAAAAGGGACAGGGCTTGCCATCTAGAATTGACAGTTGAATGCATTAACGGAGGTCGTATACAAAGAGCAGTTAAGTCAGGATTGAACCTGCGTTGGACCAATGACGTATGGAAAGAAGTTCAGAATATTTCATGAACTTGTATTCGAGTAGGATGTACACTACATTATTACGTAAAATAATCAAGCGTTTAATCATATTATCAGTCGGTGACAAACCATCCTAAATAATTCAAGGCGTACGATACAATCAACAACTCATTGCAATGACTCACTTTAGTGGCCATTTTTACTCATCTTGCTTATGATTTGAAGGGGTCCGTGCATAAAGATACTAAGTTGATTTTTTTGCTGTTTTGAGAAAAATCAACTGCAAACATTGTATGAATTCTCCGTAATATAGCGTATTCTTATCGGGGTTTAACGCAGATATGTGGCTTATGATTGATGTAAAGGTTCTATTTGTCAAATGAATTGGATCAAAAGTCATGTGAAACCTGAAACATCAGTACAAGCAGTACTTTATTGAATTACTACCTTTATGCACACATCTCTTCATTTACTGTTATGTATACATTGGTGTTGAAGACCCAATAATCAATATGTCCGAAGGCAGCAAACAAAAATTCTGTAAATATACGGCCGAATATCGATTTGTTTCTAGCGGTCTGTTCTCATCCAATACGCGATTCGGTTTAAGGCCTGGCTATATGCAGGGTGACCAGCATCAGGCTGAATCAGGGAAAACTAGGGAAATTCAAAATACCGTTTTCTAACCAGGGAAAATCAGGGAAAATCAACCTTTTTGAGAAAATCAGGGAATAATTAGAGAATTTCATTATAAATCAGGGAAATAAATCAGGGAATTTCGTTATTGCTTTAATTTGTTAATCTTAGATCTGGGGAAAATCAGGGAAAAACCAGGGAATTTGAAACTGACTGGAGGCTGGCCTTTTCCAAGGTATCCCTTATGTGAAACCCGACATCGTCATAAAAAAGGCTAACTGCGTTTTTAAAGCTTGACGCGTTTTTGAACTCCTACAAGGAATACATTGTTTATACGTTTTGTTAGGGGTAAAAAGCTTGAAAAAAGCTTCTCGTGTGGCCTGACCCTTATGCTTGTAAGTTGAAAGAGGTGAAATGAAAAGGCCCCAAGGTCGATATGTTTATTGATTAATTGCATTTGAATTTGTTGCTTAGGATGTTGCCCTTTTGAGGCCCTTGTTTTGTTAAAATTTAAGCACATTATATGGTCATTTGTGTTCTTTAATTGTGTTTATGCGTCAGTTAAAAACATGCAAATATGAATTAACTTCATATTTTGATTTCCCGTTTTTTTCTGCAATAAAAATGTGAATGTTTTTTTTTCTTCTTTAAATATGTTTCGCTTTTTGGCAGGATGTTTTTCACACTTTCGATACTACAATTATATTAATATGAACTAAGACACATTTAATAGCTGATAATTACATTATCACTTAGTTAGATGTTAATTATGTTGTGTAACCTTTATAAGTACAGCTTCGACAGCATGCTATAATGTTTAATATACAATAATTAACGTGTAAATGTTGTGGTTATTTCAAATTATTTGATTATTATTTAGCGATTTCGCCAAGAAAACATTGCTTTAATTTTGTTTTAACTGCCGTCAGTTGTAGGGTTCTATTCAGGTGCAACAATTTATATGTTTTCTTTTCTGATTTTTTTTTTTTTAGAAATTTAGGGTTATAATTCTTCTGGACTGTGGCTTAAGAAGACCTTTTGGAACATACTATCTTTCATGTGTATGTCTGCGTCTAATCAATACATACAAATCATATCAACATGTTCTATTTTTGTGTCTTTCAATAGGTCTGGAATTCTTCGAGACGTCGGCTAAAGAAAACATCAACGTCAAAGCGGTATTTGAACGTCTCGTCGACATCATTTGTGACAAGATGTCGGAAAGTTTAGACTCTGATCCTACCATAGTCAATAATCCACAAACCCAACACCTAACCGCCAACCCGGGACCGCAGAGCTCCAACTGCCAGTGTTAGTCGCCCTTGGTTACGTCTCTTTGCTGCATAGCAACCAGTGTTATCACCCCTTGGTTACGTCTCGCTTGTCGCTGCATAGCAACCGATTCATTGCTAATGAGTTGACCTTAGTAACCGTATATTGAAATTGTTTAACCCATAGCAATCCGATTAATTGCTAGTGAGTTTCCACTTCCGCAAATGAGTTTATTTCCTTAGCAACCGTATAATTGTAAATGGATTTCCAAAGCAACCAATTTTATAGCTTATTGTTTGCCATAGAAACCATTATTGCTCATGGATTTGCATAGCAACCAACACATTAGTGAGGGATTTCCATAGCAAGCGATTCATTGTTTAAAATATTCTCCCTAGCAATAGTAACCAATTATTGCTTAAAGGTATCCTCCATAGCAACGGATTCATTGCATTGGATTTCCATAGCGACTGATTAATTGCAATGGAGTTTTACTTAGTAACTGGTCGTACGATTTCGTATGCATAACGACTGATTGAAAATGTGCATTCCCTGGGCAGTAATCCTTAGAAAATAATTCTGAAAAAGGGGATATTGAAAATCATTACGTATGTTATAGATGCTTTGGTGTTGATATGATACGAAATGGGTTACCTTTAATATTGTAAGTGGGTAGAGTTTGCATTTTGGGTCAAGTCATGAATTACCTACGCAAGAGATGAGATTTGTCAGGGGTTTATAATTTGTTGAATAAATTTTTCTTGTGTTGATTGTTATGATGATTTAAAATAATCAAACATTTTTTCTGATGAAATCTTTGTTTACACTGCAGTTAATAAAGTCCATTACCTCTCGTAAAGTTGAAAATATAAAATCAGAAATTCAAGTATATCCTGCATCTTTCTGCCTGTAGAGTACATACGATTTTCAAATAGATATATGATAAGCAGAGTTTTATGAAATTTAACGCAAGGGTCGCTTTAATGTAATCGGTTTAAATGTTCAAAATGCATTGTTGTATTACCGTGAACATTCCCATATACATTTTGTACTGTTAACTAGCTCCATTATTATTCAAACTGTGGTTCAACAATGATTGTGGTCAGCTTGTGTACCTCGTATATGTTTTGCAATATTGAATAATGTTATTTGGCCATAAAAGCAAACATTTAAATAATAAAAAAGGCTCTGTATTTTTGTGACATTGGTTCTCAAGAAATGTTTGATTTTGATGAAATGAATGTCTGCTATTCTTATTTTAAAAAAAAAGTACAAAAGTAAAAAAGAAATGGGGTTGAAAGCGTTTATACAAGTGAAAACCATGACAAAGTAAAATAATAAACACCTGCTCTTTTCCAATTTTGCGAATCTCACAACGTTCTAATATAGGATAATTTAGATAAATGTTCATTTCACATCTTGTGGCAGAGCTTACATAGGTGATAATTAATGAAAATCCCATCATTTAGGTTTTGATATATGGTTTCTGTCTAATTTGATACATTGGCTAATTATTTCAAATTTTATAGTGAGAAAGTTAGCTTCAGTTTTAACTTACTTTTAGAATATTATGTTAGATTAATATTGTTTCAGCGTTTAGAAAAAAAAAAACATTCCATTCATCACTAATTCCAAACTATTCGTTTTACACAAATGACAATCATTCCATGACAGAAAGCGAATAACAGAAGTTTTCTATTTCATAGCATTTCGATACATGTTGTTTTTAAACGGTAGTCATTTTTTCTGCAAATGATTATTCAAACGTTTTGGTTTGACTTGTTGAGAGCTCTATAAAAATTAGTCTAAAAGTACAAACGTGCAATAAATAGTCCCGATTTATATCGCAATCCAGAAATGTAATGCGTTTTGTATTAAAGTAATAACCAATATTGATAAAACTGTGCCAATTTCATTGAGTTATTTCATGCATGCGTTAAAAATACAGCAGAATACATTATAATGCTTAATTTAAGGTAATTGTATCAAACTGGTATATTTTATAACATCTTTTCAGTATTCAATTTGAAAGGCTGCAGTGAAGTTTAAATTATGAATTAATTAATGAAATGCTTCCTAAGCTATATAAGCATTATATTGCTTATAATGCTTACTAAGAAGAATAAGCATAAATTTGCTTATAATGCTAACGATGAATAATGCTTAAGATGCATAACTTAACGCAATGTAATCAGACATACTGAATTGTCCCTTTTGTGATATACGCAACATTCGATTATTACTCTGGAATGAGTGTAAATTAGTACACAAAAAAGAGTCCCGTATATTTAACCAGATTTTGTACACAAGCTCATTCTCCTTATATCTAGTCACTCTTAATATAACCAAGTGCTGTTTTGATTAGTTTTCTGTAAATTTTGCTTCGCTCATAGATTGTAATTTTGTTATCTTTCTCTTGTGTTGAGATAAGAAATGAATAAATGAAGTTGAATGGTTCATGCTTGACAGTAGCACATTATTATAAGTGAATTGTTTATTTATTCATTTGATTGAGACATACGGCATGAATATATTTTGGGAGTAAGGAATATAATCGTTATTGTTATATAAATGTGTTAAGAGACTTTCCGATAGCGGCAATTTAAAAACCCATGAAGTTTCATTCAATTTTTGTATAGATTTATAGGGTTATCTACCGATTGTTTCATTTTTTTGTGATATTGTAGTTTGTTTTCTAGACAATCGTAGATTATATAGATTCTACATGTATTTTATGACATGACGTAATTAGGCAGGTCTTCATTTAGTGTTCTCTCAACTCTCTTATTGTCTAAAAAAAGAATGATAGAAACTCTCTTTTTTGTAGATAGCAATGTATTCGTCCAATTAGTCTGTGTATACGTTTCTTTGTTGTTATTATGCGTCAGAACTGTTTATTCGGAAGAAAACAAACTTGTTAATTAAGAACGTTATTGAGAGATTGTGACAAGTAATTAATGAACCATAGGATTGTTTGTTATAATATATTGTCTTTGAATTAACAAATGCACAGGTAGCGTGAATATGTTTTTCATTAACTGTTATTTACGACTGATTTATTTACACATCATGTATAAAAGTGTCCCGGTCCGATTGAGCGTAACACTTATATGTTTAAATGTCATCTTAACATAACCGGGATTGTTTATATTTTATTTCGGGTCATGCAAAAAAAATGAATAAGAAATATTTCATTCTATCGATTTGTAAGACAATTATATTAAAATGCAGATTTATGAAATTATATATTGGTTATTATGTCTTAGGATTATTTATTTTTAACAATTTAATAATATTATTTTTTGTTTGAAAAGTGTTGTCATTTCTGTCATTCACTCCTAAGTAGAAATAAATAGAAATAAATGTAAAAGACGCCAGAAAATGTTGTTTGTTTTTCTTGTTCGATACAATAAGTGATTGATTAATTGATTTGACAGAGTACTTTAGTCGAATTAGTTTACTGTCCATTATCAAAAATAATGGATCATGGAAACAAAGGAACTGTTAACTAATTCCTCAAAGAGTCTATAGACACTATAATAGTCTGATAATCATAATGCGCAACAAGTGAATACACCTGTTTCTTTTTGAAAAAAAAAAAACAAAACAAATCTTAACGACTTGTAATTTGATAAGAATTGACGTAGACTGAGAATCTTGACTTGAATTTTGCTTTTCCAGTAAAAAATGTATGAACATGATTTCATTAACAATATTTGGATTAACAATATGATTTCTTTCGGCGGTAAAAGCATGTATGGCGGTATATCAAAGTCAGTCAGTGAGGAATATAGGCCTACTTCGAGTATACAAAATGTACTAATATTTTAGAAAAAGAGTTTAAAATAATAACATTTTACACACCATAAAATAGATATGATGAAATCTATAGGTCTAAAGAATCTTGTTTTGTAGTTGAATTGAGGATCCATTGAATTTATTATTGATACAGTGGACTCCACTTATCTCGAACAAAATTCGACGGTCCCTACATGTGAAAAACTGAGTCTATTGCAATTAGAATATATGAAACGATATTAAAGAATCTGAATAGGCTCTTCGAACTTTTACACACCATAACAATTATCTCATGAACTCTATTGGTAAAAAATATCGCGTATTGGCGTTCAATTTTACACACCATACTATTCATATGTTGAAATTTATAGGTTTAGGAAGCTACATAGAATTTTCAAACTTTTACACACCATAACAATAATATCATAAATTCTATAGGAAAAATATCTCGTATGGGCGTTAGGGTGGGGGTTTGGGGATGGACCAAAGGCGATTTTGTTCATTCTTATAATATTCAATGGTAGTGAAGATATTATTTTTTTTTTGTACATTCTATATAATATTCTTATAAAATGTATTTTACTCATTGAACTCTTATTCTTATTCTATTATTATGGGTATTCTTCCAAGTATATTCTTCAGACCATGGTTAACCTGCACGCATATCTGTATCAAAATAGTTAAGGGTGCAAAGGTCTTATGTTCGAGTACCGTATATATTTAAACACACGGTACCATAGACTCCGCCTAACACAGGTTGGGACCGTGGAATTTGTTTGTGCGAGGTAAGTGGATTACACTGTATCAAACATAAATTCAATAGATCCTCAGTTTAACTTTAACGTAATATTCTTTTGACCTATAGATTTCATCATATCAATGTTATGGTGTGTAAAATGTTCATATTTTGAACTCACAGGCTACTCTTAATTTTAGAATACGTTCAAGTGTATTCATTAGACTGTGATATATGTCATACATATTTGTATGAAAATAGTTAGGATAAAGTTAAGTTTTTTTTTGCCGAGTAATGTTAAACATATAAACCTAATCATCCACAGGCTCCGCTTTTCACAGGTTGGGGCCGTAGAATTTCGTTCGACATAAGTGGAGTCCATTGAAATTCATTGGGTCCTCAATTTAACCTCAAACCCGGATTTTTCAGGCCTATATATTTCACCATATCAAGTTTATGGTGTGTTAAATATACATGCAACAAGTTTTCACTCGTATTCTAAAATATTAGTATACTTCAAGTTGTAAAGATTCTATGTCGTGTATTCTATGAATTCGCGTTATGAAAGGCCTATGGTTGGAAACTTTGAAACTTTGGCTTATTGCTCAAAGTCTCTTTGACTCTTACTTGAACAAAATAAATATGATCATTTGAGTTTTTAAAAATACAACTTTTCAATAGGCTTCTATAAAAATTCTAGAGACCAATTCTAGAGCCAGTACAATTTCTACTGATCTAATCCACATAGAAATGTTTAAGCCAAATACAAATAAAACTCAATATTTGCACAAGAAAGTTTTATTCAAACAAATGTATGTCATTTGGTGGAACAATATATTGTATCTGTATTCTCAACATGAACTGAAATGTATAAAAAAAAGCTATTAAACAAATCACAGTAACTAGAAGGTCAGTGACCTTGGATCCCCCGTGAACTTCAACAATTCGTATATGCAGGATGGTCAGTTTTAACTAAAATCAACCTTGAAAATAACGAACTATTTTGCGAATAAACAAGATCAAGTGATGAAAGAAAAACAGAGTAACATCTTGCATCATCACTCACTCACTTCTTTCTGAAGACATCTCTTGAACTGACAAGATCAGTTGGCAAAAGTATCCTCAATTTATAAATTAAAGAAAATATGCTTTTATAAGCACGAGCTCATATAGCACATCCAAAATGCTTTTGAGAGGCAACTGACATGGCCAGTGAAGCAAAAAGATAATTTTATTTCACTTATCTTAAAAATAATCTGCTTATATAAGCATATTTGCTTATGTAATCACATACCACGTACTTGAATGATAATATCTTATATCATCACCTACATTTCCTCATCTGAATATGAACTTTTCGCTACTTTTTAAAGCGCTCCAAAATCGACAATTTTCAACAGATCGATATGACACCATGACGAGGCACGACTTCAGACCTTGGTTTATACGTGTATAAAATTTTAAAGCTCTAGCTTAATTGCTTCAGACCAAACTCGCCTGCACAAAGTGCTTGGCATCTGAAAAAAAGTTTAAAATCGACAATGTTTAAAGTGCTCCAAAATCGACAATTTTCAACAGATCCAGATAAAACCTTGGCGAGGCACGACTGCGGACCTTGGTTTATACGTGTATAAAATTTGAAAGCTCTAGCTCAACTCCTTCATACCAAACTCGCCTGCACAAAGTGCTTGGCATCTGAAAAAAAGTTTAAAATCTACAATTTTTAAAGTGCTCCAGAATCGACAATTTTCAACCGATCGAGATGAAACCTTGACGAGGCACGACTTCAGACCTTGGTTTATACTTGTATAAAATTTGAAAGCTCTAGCTCAACACCTTCATACCCAACTCGCGTGGACAAAGTACCCTATCTCAAGCGGGACAGACTGACAGACGGACAGACAGACAGACAGACAGACAGACGGACAGACGGACAAGCTCAACCCTATATCCCCTCGTTTTCACGGGGGATAATAAGTAACAAATCACAGTTTCATAATGAGCTCTTATATTGTAGATTTACTGAAATGGGTTAAATGAGTATCAAAGCAAAGAAAAACTCATTTAGCATTATTATGCCACGTCAATACAAGCTGAGATTCGCTGAAACAAGTATTTGAGAGAAAAAAACACATATATGATAAATACACAATTAATCGATAAATATATATTATGCGACAAATTTTACATTCATTAATATGATTTCAAAATGCTATATATTTTACTTCAATGTGTAAATGAATTATTCGACTCGAAACATCCGAAATTTGATTTGCTAGATTTTAAAAATAAACAATTCGAGCCTATAAATACTTTTAAATACAACAACAAATATATTCAGTTTAAATATTTATTATACAACTATAAAAATATATTTTATTTCTTATCTAATCAAAAGACAAAATGTAACCAAAGAGTGCTCATACTAAGCTCGACGAAAAGTGACGAAAATAAAAATATATAATATCACATATATAAATATATAAAATCATGAGTATTCTTTCAGTTTGTTTTGCAAACACAAATGCCTAAATGCACGAGAATTCAGTATATTTGTTC
Organism: Hydroides elegans; assembly: GCA_001703475.1. NCBI lineage: Eukaryota > Metazoa > Annelida > Polychaeta > Sabellida > Serpulidae > Hydroides > Hydroides elegans. The sequence goes on along the minus strand of LQRL01137406.1, from coordinate 786 downwards.
CGAGTATTTCTACCAAATATTAATCTCACTATGATAGTTTCAGAATTATAAACTAAATTTTAACTAAACAAGGAAAAATTGTTAGTCTCATAGCAACCTCAAATTTTACAATTAATATTTTTTATTCAAAAATATAAAATAAAATTAATATGGACAAATAAAACCGACACGTATTTAAATCCAATAAATGTTCAACATTTCGAATACTTCATATATGATTTTAAATAGCCAAAATATCATTCTTCGATTTTGTAATAGAACATTTTCTACATAAATCGGACGTTTTGCCTCAACAGCTATTTTATTTCAAATTTGGATATAAAGTATTTTTTTTATCATAATTTAAAAATAATAAATGATTTGTAACGAGTTCAAATCCATCATTTAATTCTGAGTAGTAATGATGAATACTAATTATGAGTATCAATTAGTTTATAAAAGTGTATACCTACTGTTTGCCTATGAGTATTTAACATTTATATCACAGATTATTTTTACGTTTGCGCTAAAAATGCAAAACTTTTACATACAATATATAAACAATATCAAACGTGGACCGGCCACATTTTTTTGCATAAAAATTAAATACAATTTCTACAAAAGTGTAAATTTAAATCTTAAACCAAACCAATTAATTAAACAAGACTGTCAAAGGACAGTGTGCCACACCTTGCTTAAAGTTCATAAACTACGCCGGATTCCCTTATGAGTCGATATCTTATACCGGATTTATTAAGTTATTTCTTCATAGAACCATGGCGACTTTGGGGTTGAAGTGTATGACTG
>LQRL01137402.1:0-10916 GCA_001703475.1 Hydroides elegans | reverse complement strand
TTATTGATGGTAGTTTGTACGGACGAGTGCTCGCTTATCCCTCGATGGATTTTATTTTCCTTTGGCACATGGAACAAACACATATTGGAGCTGTGCTTAATTGTATAATTTTTGAAAAATCTCAAAAATTGTAATTTTGGCGATTTTTTGAAAAGTTGTGATTTTGGGGACTTAGCGTGATTATTGATGGTAGTTTGTATGGGAGTGCTCGCTTATCCCTCGATGGATTTTATTTTCCTGTGGCACATGGAACAAACACATATTGGAGCTGTGCTTAAGCGTATTATTTTTGAAAAATCTCAAAAATTGTAATTTTGGCGATTTTTTGAAAAATGGTGATTTTGGGGACTTGGCACATTAAGAAAAATTACTCGTATATCGTGATGTTTCGAGGACTAGGAATATGTAAGGAAAACGTTGTGAGAAAGACGTTGTTAGAAAGACGTTTTGAGAAAGACGTTGTGAGAAAGACGTAAGAAAGACTTTGGATGGATTTTTGTTGATGATCTTAATTGATTTCCTCTGTTTTTTTTTCGGTTTTCAACTGTTGTTGAAGTAGCGGAGGACTTAATCAGCTTCACTTGTTTATCATGTGTTTAACATTTAGATTTAAGTGATAAGTGATATGTAGTTACATATATATATGTAACCATTACTAAGCTTATTAAACAAGCATAGATAACTATGCTTCGCAATTTATATTAATTGATCTGAATCCATTTTTTTTTTAATTAAAAATAATTAGAGTCCCTTAACTCAGGGACAGCCAATGAGTCTCCCTTAAATTGAGTGAGCAATATCACTTGAGTGGATCATTCCACTCCAGGATCAACTCAAGGATTAACTCGGAAAAAATCAACTCCGTATACAACCTGAGTCAGCAGTGCCAAACAACGTTAATCCTTTAATTGTATTTCAGAATTTTGACGAAGACCGTAATTTTATTATTTATGAGTGAGGAAAAATTCAACTAACCAATGCTTTATATTTTTTATTTGTCTTCATTTTATCAGCATATAAACATCTTCTGAATAATGTTCAGTCAAAACTTACATTTTCTGAAGTTCCTCCAATTTAATAAAAAAAACTTGGTATTTGTTTCCTCATATATAAAAAAAATCCTAGCAATAAATAATTTAATTCAAATCACTTACAGATATATTATTATAAAAAGGTACGAAGTGACTAATTCAAAAGGTACGAACTGACCAAAATAAAAGGTACGAACTGACCAAAATGGTACGAAGTTGTAAAGTGGCGTCTCCATGTGTACGTTTGCGTTTGCGTTCGCGTTCGCGTTTTCACTGTCTCCATGTTTGCGTTTTGCATGCGTTTTGCTTTGCGTTATACAAAACGGATCACATCACACGATATATAAAAACAAGTCACGAGAAAAATAAAGATGTATGAAAACATATAGCTTTTAGATGAAGAGGAAGAAGATGATGACTTTATGTTGACTGTTACCTTACTTCACGCCGCAAAAAGGCATAAACTATAAGAATGCACAGATTTTGTAAACATCCTATTTTTAGGAAGAATTTGGCCCATATTATCATTTGATAAAGGACTGAATCTTGATGATGCTCAATTTCACAACTGCTTCCGCATGAATAAAGCACAATTTGACACAAAACAGGGCAAGGCCAACATTCGGGAAATACCTTTCTACGTCATAATCTGGAATTTCCTATTTGGATCTCAGGCATTCTGGTCCGTTTTGGCTTACGTTTGCGTTTGCGTTCTCGATATTTCGCTCACTGAGCGATCGGGTCCGTTTGCGTTATACATAACGCAAACGCAAACGAAAACGGATGCTATAACGCACACATGGAGACAGTTGAAAAGAAAACAGTGAACTCGGTTTAAGCAAAACGGATACAAAACGCAGACGCAAACGCAAACGGATATCCAAACGCGTACATGGAGACGCCACTTAAAGGTACGAAGTTGTAAAGGTACGAACTGACCAGTTACCATATAGAACAGAGTGAAAAAAAACTAAAATAAGCTGAATGAGCAAACTAATGCCCATTCGTTAAATAGCACCGGTCATTCTTGTTTAACTCACAGTTAATGATGATTAGTTAGCTGTGAAATATCGGCTGCTAGTTAACGTGTTTACCCTGGCCGACTGATCCAAGCATCTGGATCAAATCAGTGATCCGTATCCGTAGAATCCAGGGACTGCTCCTTTGGCTCGAAACAACGGCTAGCAAATAAACACAGATCGCCAATAGGGCTTGGCCAAATGAGGGGCTTCTTACTTTTTTCTCTCTTGTAACATGTGTTTTATGATGTATTCAAGCGCGGCGCTCCCTTTTTTTTTTTTTTTTGCTCTTACATGTTATACAAAAAATAAGTAAATCACCCTGAAGCTCTTAAATTTATATCATTGACGCCCAACGGTTCTTCTTATTCTCGATTCTCGCCTAGTTTGCTAAATGTGCAACTCCCAACCGCACCTAGCTTTATAAACACACAACCAGCCTTTTCTAATCTTTTCGTGCTTTTAATAATGTAAGCATTGGATAACGTGGTTTGAAATAGGAAATACATAGAAAAGCTTCCGGTGTTGCCATACCCTCATAACCGTTGCTAATTACTCATTCCCACCCGTTACTAATGACTCGTTGGCCGCGTAAACTACCTGTCGCTAAGTGTGACAAATCACGTGCTTTCGCGCAGCCAATGATTGACAAGACGGTAAACAAAATCCGCGAACTATTGGGGGAATGAGAAATTTATGTTATTTTCTCGCGCATATTGAGTAAACCATTGTTAAGAGAAGTGAGAAATAAGAGCGTTGTTTCCACATTGTTTGCATTTTGTTTTTCGCTCCTTCACATGATTGACAGGTTGATGTGTTGTTTTGATTTCACGGCAATTTGAGGTCAGGCAAAATAAGGTATAATATAAACTTGCTGTATTATTAAGATGATCAGTTACAAAATACAAACATTTGAGAAACAACGATATTATACATTATATGAATGACGAATAGAAGTGTATTGTGTTGCCAATTAATCGATAATTAAACGCTAGGACGAGAATAGTAGGATATGTAGCAAACTAAAATACGACTGAATTACGAGCGTTTCGATTGGGTGAATCCTGCGATGTTTTTGTCAGGGTTGTGTGATTTCTCGATTTAAATATCAAATATATCAACAAATACATATGTTTCAGTTGATTGTATCTGTCGATATAGAACAAAATAATATACTTTATCATTTTTCATAATAACAAATATTCCGCCTTTCATCGCTGCCAATTCTTCTCATATAATAGTCCTAGTTAAACGGTAGGTCCCGTTTTGTTTGGGCAACCCTTGTTCAAAATGTAACTGAATTGAAACATCAGATTCGAAACGGTTTATCAGTCGAAACACACAATCATAGCTCAAGCGCATCCGAACAGAATCGTCACGGCTTACTTGTCAATACAAAACCTTGCTCATCGCCATGATAAGACACGAACTGTTTCTTAGAGGAATCATTTAGTTGCACTTTTCTTGATTCAATTGATTGGTTGCGTTTAATCCGTAATAACGAGAAAACGCGAATATTTTTTTTTCTAAATGAAAACTAAGCTCTAATGGCCTGGTCACATTGGAAGCTTTTACTTGCTTTTATTTCCTAACTAAGCTGTCTTCCAATGTATTCCTTATGGGAAACCAAAAACAACGAGCTGTTGGGTTGCTTTAACTCGCTTTTTTTAGTTTCCCATAAGGAATACATTGGAAGACAGCTTTGTTATGAAATAAAAGCAAGTAAAAGCTTCCAATGCGGCCAGGCCCTAATATTCTTTAAAACCATTTAAAATATTGCTTAAGGGTTTGGCCACAGTGGAAGCGTTTGTCGAGCGTCTTCACATCAGGCGTGTTTTGCAAATGTATTCTTTACGGGAAACCCTAAACGCTCGTTGCATTTTTAAGAAAGGCGCGTTCATGAGTTCCCTTTAGGAATAGATATGCATGTCTGATCTAAATTACCGCCTATTTTTGGCAGATGTGGGTCTGTGGTAGGTCGCATTTGCATGATAAATTGATATGAATTTCTATGACATTTTACAAGTGTGGGTCCTGACACCAAAATCCACGCACTACCTCCTCATTCCACCAAAAAGAAACACACGTGCATAGCATTTTATCAATTATGCCTTCGCTTCCCCATCATTCATTTAATATTCCTTCACACTTTAAGAAAGGAATATAGAGTTTTCTAGATATATAAAAAAAAGAATCTGACGAAAACTGACGAAATGCGCTTGAACCTCATAATCATGGGCTAATGACAATTTTCCATTAAGAACTGATTGATGAAGTTTCTTGGCATTTTGAAATGACTGTTTTTTTTACCTTTTTGTTTTCTAGTGGATGCATCCGTTTATGCACAATTCAAATTTTAAGAAATATATATATAAAATAATTGTTTTGTTTTTTCATTGCAGAGATTTGCGGAACAACGCGATCGATATGATCGAAAGCGATGCGTTTAGTGGCGCAGCTATGCTGGAGGAGCTGTGAGTACCTATTTTGTCAAGTCTGGTTATATGGACCTTGTTCTATAAAATGTAGACGACGTCGTAACTATGTCAATATTTTCTATGGCTTTCTAAGCTTTTGCAGTCTCCATTCTGCAACGTTGTAACAACGTCGATGAAGCGTCTGGGCAAATAGCAAATGTAACAAATCAAAATGTATTAAATGTAACTAACTCAATGTTTCATGTATTGATAAGACCTTTCGCGATATTAAGATTTTAATTTCAAAATATCTTTTGATTGCAGTGATCTTACTGATAATGAGCTGGTCAGCTTATCAGAGGGGATGTTTTCTGGCTTGCCGAACCTCAAAACTTTGTGAGTATCTCGATTGTTCTTTTGTACCCACATAATGAAAAATACCTCATAGATACTTAAATTCTTGGATAGTTCACATAACTCTGAGTGACAGTATTACTTTCAAGGGATTTTGTTAAGTCTTGTTCAATTCTATTTTTTTTTTCATTTCAGAATGCTGCATAGCAACAAGATCACGTGTCTTAACAACGCAACATTTAATGACATCGGAAATCTACGCTTATTGTAAGTTTTAAGATTATTACGATAAAGATGAACTGATAATTAAGCTCATTTATCCATCGGTTATATATTTACATTATAACAGTCGGTTAAAAATCATATAAAATATACAAATAAAATATCATGTTCCAGTATAATGCAAATTTGCCATAATATTGTTGATATCAAATCATTGACTTTGATCTCATAAAACGATGAAAAAAAACTTTAAAAGTGGTTTTCAATTACGTAACCTGATATTTCATATTTGATATCAAATAATTCCTTTTCAGATCACTTTACAACAATAACATACGATGCATCCAACCCGGCACCTTCGACCAGATGCGACTACTTAGCACACTGTAAGTTTTAAGAATTGTTTCATTTATTTAAAATCATAGTGATAAGCAATATTCAATATCTCAAATACTTTCCCTGTATGATGATGATGTGATATAAACTGTTCTCGAGATTAAACATCTCTTATATCTCTAAATGATTCTCGACATGATATTGTTCAAAATATAAAGTAATATTTCCCTGATTTAGAAACGCTCCCTAACTACAAGATTTCTAACTGGAATTTTAACTTATATTTTCTGGATTGATTCTTTTATTTATGACAGCAATCTGTTGGAGAACCCCCTCGAATGCAACTGCCACTTGGAGTGGATGGGCACTTGGCTTCGGTCGCAACGCATGGTCACCGGAAAACCCCGATGCTTTCATCCGCAACGATTCAAAGATATCGCCGTGCAGGACCTTAAGGCGACCGACTTCAAGTGTGAAAGTAAGAGAGCAAAGGGGATCGGGACCAGAACATTATCTTTCATTCGATTTATTTTATAATCATGTATGCTATTCTATCATAAGAGATCGTAATAGGTAAAATATCATCGTGGCGAAAAAGCGATAAAGTTCGAAAATTTGAGAGAAAAATGTTTTTGGATGATAAAACTTAGAAAAACGCAAAAATAGGAGCCCACAGAATTAAGCATCAAGGATGTCTGAAAAAAGAGCCACATCTTCCAGTTTTTGAATTATAGAATGCAAACGACCTGTATTCCTTTGGATTCCGTATTAACATCGTGAGGGTGGTACTGTGCAATAATAGTTTATGATAATAAATGCAATGTTTTAAACCCTTAAGGCTGTTCATACCTTTAAGTTGATATATTCTTTGAAATAAATGAATCCGTTATTTGTGAATGTCATCCTCTTTCAGCTCCGGACAATTTCAATGAAGTGGGATGTAGTAACGGTGGTTCACAATGCTGCGCATATAACGCATTCGGTAAGTTTCGTTTGAGTTTGAATGTTGTCAATAAACATTCAAAATAAGTGTTTTAAAGATTTCCATTAATAATGGATTCAATGTTATAAAGGAAACGTTTATAGAAAAAAAAATGAAATAAAAAGTCATATGAGAGTATATAATCGTCCGTATATAAGATCAGTTTATACGCTAGGACTGGGAGATGTTGTCCTTCATATTTTAAATATCTTTTGACTGACGCCTGTCCTTTTTCTGTGTACGTGTTTTGTCATAGGAAAGGTTTGAATTCTCAGATTTCTCAGGATTTGGGTCAGCACCATTCCCGGTTTGGATCATAGTGTGTGTCTATAAGCTCCATGTATTTTGCAATAAAACAAAGGGATTTATTGTCTTGTGTTACTCCAGGTGCAAAAAACAAAATATTTCTTCCGTTTGTGTCTTAATCAATATTTGATGTTTATCAAGTAGAAATCGGTCTACATATCGGTAAATATCGTCTGGAACACCGACAGCCACTTTTCTCTTTGAATAATGGGCCCGTTTATATCCATACAAAGATCTGATTGATATATAAACAAATAATAAAGCAAATAAAACATTGGATTATATACAGGATAAACGTGGGTATTCTGTTGTGAGACATTGTTTTATCGTGAGCACTATCATTTATGTCCAGAATGACTATATACAAACGTCCTAATTATCAACGTGAAAACAGTGAAATATTGATTTCGTGGAAGAATATCATGAAGGAAACCGATTCTTGTTTATGAAGCAGTCTGACTTGAAAATGTGGATGCTTTAGAATTGATAGGGACCACTTGTATCAAAGTTCCTTTATATTTGGAAAACCAGACTAATTAATGCGATGAAAAATAAGCAGTTTCAATTCCTATTTCTTTTCGTTAACTTTCCTTTTAGAGATGCTCTGAAACTAGCTTTTAATCGTTTAATCAGGAGTGAGTTCGAACAAAATTGTTTTGATGTGGGACAGCAATTGTCGTTAATTTTAGCACTGGACCATTTTCTCGAAGATTCGTTATTTGGACATATGTTTTGTCGTAAAATTCTACAAACCTTAGATACAAAAATGCGCTCCATGGATGACATTGTATGTTCCTATAGGTACATATAATATTGCCATTGAGTTGTTTTGTGCAGTAAAACGGTATTTTTCAAAATAACTTTCCTAGAACAATATCTTTCAAGAAACTATTTTCAATTTCTACAGCCATATTTGTTGGAAAGCTAGAAATGCAAGATTCTTTTCAATATCTCACGAGTTTAGAGCATCACACAAACGTTTGTTTGGGTCTTATACTAGGGGTTGCTAGGTCTTAACCACCCCCCCCCCTCCTCCCTTCCATTTTAAAGACTTGTACGATGTCTCGTTGAGTTGGTCCCATCGCTAATGACTATAAATGACTCAATTTCCCGGTGTCTCCCTTGGTTTCTATAGGCTCAGGCGTTGCTGCTAAAGACATTGTCATGTTCCTACTTTTTTTTGTGGCACACATCTCGCTCATTTGTGATGGTTCTTTTTTTTCTTTGACATCATTGAGAGGAATGTCTCTTTGAGCAAGACTTGTCTTCATTTTTCTTTTCGTTGCTCGTTGGTCTTTTTACCATTTTGTAGCGATTTTCATTCGTTGATTGTCCCATTCTTAAATCATGTTCGTTATGCAAAATACTAAAGGTTAACTCCTTTCTTGATTGTGAGCACCACATTTGCCAACGATTGCATTAACGTTAAAAGTAATTCGTAATCAAAAAGGATAAATTTTGAGTAAATTCGAATCTTTGTGTTATAACTTAACATATTAATGTATAATAAAGCATTAGTTCGTATTCAAGATTAGACGCACATTGTTTTCGATTTCACATTGATGTTGGGTGTATAAAACAGGGTGACCAGCGTCAGGGAAAATCAGGGAGAATCAGGGAATTTCTCTAAGGATTTCTATAGAAAATTTCGCTCGCGCCTTCGGCGCTCGCATGCTATAGATACTTCTTAAACGTTTTGGCTCGCGCCGTCGGCGCTCGGATATTGACTAAATTTAGATATAGTTTGTTGAAAATTATCATCTTAGAACAGGGAAAAAATCAGGGAAAGTCAGGGAAAAAATCAGGGATTTTATACTGTCTTGAGACTGGTCACCCTGATAAAAGATGGGTCAGAGCGATACATCTTATAGCAAAATATGTTTATCTATGAAGGAACACCATTTCTCCGCTGCGCTTTTCTTTAAATTAAATGATGTTTTATCTTCAGATACGAGTAATACCCAAAGTGACTGTGGATCTGAGCCCCAACAGCAAAATCCAGCCAACGACTGTTCAGGCAAATAAGCCCTTTAAAAACCAAATATGTCCTATAATCTGGTTTCGTATGGCTTTGTGATAAGGCAATATAAAGGCAACGTTTACTTTCAAAACCTACATATAAAGCTTTCATAGCTTAGATTGTGAAGTTGTTAGACGTTCAAAGCGGCAAATCCATGGGGAACGTTTCCTAAACGTCCTCCACTTGTCAATAAGCATATTAACGTTTTGCAATTCACAACAATTTTCGTGACGCTACTACTACGTTTCTGCGTCGTTCAAATATTTCATTCATTTATCATCACATTCGTACAAGTATAGAAACGGTATTGTACATATATTCGAACGCGTGTATTACGTTATAGCCTTTGTCCATACTATCTTTATGTAACACAGTTTATAGCGCATATTTACCGCTCAATTTTGTCGAAAATCTTACGTTGATTATTCGCGAAGATTTTACTACTGCTTAAATTATGTTTCCGCTTCTCCGTTTATTTTGAGTTTGCTTTTAGTGATGTTTTCTCGTTTTAGTTGGTATTTTAGTTCAGCATATATTCTGGGGATATTGTGAATTACTGTCTCGTGTCTGCTTTCAACCCGTGTATATTGACTCTCGTTCTTAAATAATTACACAATGTGCTCATAAAACACAGTATTCTAACTATGCTCTCTTGTAAGGAATCCGAATATATATTTGACTGAGGGTTTATCGTTCCCACTCGTTTTCAGCTTTGATTTAGATTTTGTACATTTAGTTGATTGTTTTAAAATGATTGTATGATGATGTAAATGAAACAAACAATATATGTACAAACGGAAATATTCATATATGTTCGTCGGTTACATTTACCTTTTTAAATAAACTATTATTAGAGCTTTGATCGAGTAAATAGTGAAAAAAGGCAGAAGTATATCTAATCAGAGGTGCATATTAATCAGGCGTTTTATTCGGTCTTTCTTCGAAATTGACAATTATCATTATTGATGTAATTTTATCTTAATTATTATAATTATCATTTTTGGTATCTACCATTTATATATAATATATCTAATCCTTTCTAACAGAAGAAGAACAGGAGCGTTGCGATCCTCGCGCCTACTGCCCACCAATGTGCGAGTGTTCTGGAACAGTGGTCAGATGCAATAGCCGACAGTTGAGTGCGGTTCCTGAAGATATTCCATTGGATACCACGGAGCTGTAAGTTCTAATTCGAGTTTTTTTTTTAATTGAGGGCCTGGCTTTATGGGAAACTTCTCTATTCCTGGTGTGAAACCAAGAAATGCTCGATACGTTTTTAGGTAACCGCGATTTCGAGTTTCCTATAAGGAAAGCGTTTTACAAAAAAAAAAATGGGAAAGGGAAAATAGATCGAAAAAAAGTTTCCTGTGTGGTCAGGTACAATAACTCATATATTCCTTTGTATTGGTATGGTGATTTAAGGATGGATATGTTGCTGGATTGTTTTGTGATAAATGCGATTGCGTTTGTGGATTAGTGTGCGCTTCACAGAAGACTGATATTTTATTCAGTTCAAAATTAGGATTGACAATTCGATTCAAAAGACTATGTTCAAGTTTTGCCTGGATATGAAATGCATGCGGCTGTTTGAAAAACATGTTTTGTTCTTAAAAGCGCAATTGAATTTTGATTTTTCTAAAATTAATGTTGAGTATATGGAGATTCAAAATCAAGATCATAGTTATACAATCAAACCCATTGCTTTAGCCAGCTTACTCGCTTTGATGCTATTGACATTCATTCAGTTTGCTTTTCCAGAAGAGTTACCTATCATATTACCATTGCTTTAATATAGAAGTTTATATATAGACATATATTTATATGCTATTTGAGCTTTACCTACAATAATATGATGTCGTAAATTTGTCGTGCGCTTACACAGTTTTTGCTCTTTAAATAATGTTGATAATTGAAGGGCTCCGTGCAACAATGTGTTAAGTCTGAAATTGACGTTTTGAGTAAATGGACATAAAATGTTTTTACATTGGTCATTTATATAAGGATTGGCAAGTGGCCAAACGACGAAATAATTATGATCGCATTGATTTTCTATCTTTATTCAAATAACGTGTTCAAAAAAAATAACGCTCTGGTGGGTGTTTGGGTCTATAACTTTTTGATGCGTTAACTTTTTGAAATGAAATTTTCACATAATCAACTTCAATCATTCCTGATTAGCAAAATGTAATTAACTTGGTATTTACAATTTCACCAACATCACAATATTAC
>LQRL01137388.1:22798-36550 GCA_001703475.1 Hydroides elegans | reverse complement strand
TTAATTTCAGCTGGTACTTCAACTTTTCAACTTTATGGTTCCTCTGGTCATAATAGGAAATTATTTAACCTGCCCAAAATGGTTAAATAACCTTAAACGTTTCATGTTACCGACGCCGGAGAAGACAAATCAATATAGTTCTTACGTTGGTGTTGTCCATTTTTCTGTCCCGTTGTCTGCCTAATCATTAAATGCGTTAATACATTAGAGTGACAAATTGAAAATATGAATAATTGAACGACGAAAACCATCTAAGAACATCATATGTTAATTATGATGTCACCAGTGCAACCGGGTTTATACCCGTATCAAAATATACATAAATCAGCTAAAGTAATTAGATTATGCTCACTGTTAAAGAATCGGGTTAGAAATGTAGGGCAAATCTTAGGTCATTGAATATCTTTTGGGATTCTAATAAGATAAAAGGTGTTGAGTTCATATCACCCTTGACCAATGGCCCTAATGGTTTGGAATCTTTATACAAATCATTCACCGATCACATTTTCGTGCATGTATTTATATATTATATTTATATATTTTTGATTGTCATAAACATGTATTGACTTAGGTTTGTGATCAATCAAGCTTATTTCGGGTGATGCTGTTTAAGTTTTCGGTTTACTTAAATGAACCAAAGAGAATCAAAGTTTTCCCCTCTGATAAAATACCCATATTCTTTCGTTTTATCATAAATAACATTAAATAACTTCCAGTTGACATTTTTATCCGTCAGTTATTATGTTCCGGTAATTCCTATGTAGATTTTATGATTGACTCTATTACAGCAATGCTTTAGTTTATGTTCATGCAATTTTGATATGGTGCATAAATGTACGAATAAAATTGGCACAACATGTTGCAGTCACGTTATGTAACGCTGGAAGTTGGCGGATGATGTTGATCGGTGCCTCTAAATTCGTTTGTTTGGTTAAATCAATGAGGTTATAACATAAAACTGCTTATATTAAGGAACTGACTTATTCTTATTATGCCATACAAAGTGTTGAGACAATGCTATCATACCAAAATAGTTTTAATTCTCGAACGTTTATTTATTTGATCACAGTCACTGTGCAACCAAGTCAATTTTTAAAAGTCCAAAATATTCAGAAAAAAAATCGAAGATATAATGAAGTATTTGGCAAAAAAGTATGTAAACCGAAAATTTGAAAGAATGTGATACCAAATGCAAGAACAAAAAATATTGTTTTGAATAAGTATGTGCAGAAAATATACGGATATTTACTTACTTCCCTGTTACGGATTTACAGCAGACGCACCTGTTATTCGCGACATGGTACTGCTGACACAATATATGACTCTATGACATTCATTAATATTTCACATTTCCCAAGCAAGATGTATATGCTTCTTTGAGCAAATATTTATGGAAAAAAAATACCGCTGCAAAAAATACATGTCTAAGGCAATACGTTGATTCATCATTTACTTTAAGATGTAGTTCAACGAATTCATTAGGTTATTTACCCTTAAGGCTTATTGCCTTTACACATTTACATAGGAAGAGGCGTTCTTAACGAAAACAACGGGCCTGTGTGTTGAAGGTAAGCACAAAAAATTGACGAATCTTAATTCCTTTTCATTTCCGGTCTCTTTGGTGCTATTATAACACGGGGACACACTATTTTACTTGCCTCTATGTGGTCAGTGGATTAAGACTTGTTTAGTCATCAGTATGGGCTACGAAAAGGAATATCTCGTATCGATTGCAGTCTTTATATTGCAATATTTAACGTTACTAAACTTGAAGTTGACTACTCTATAACATAGTGAGAGTAAAAGTACAATTAAATTACAATGCTGTTCACTTAAAGTGCCATTAACAGATTTTCCGGAATACAATTTCAATTCCCATAAAGTAGCATTTTGTCTCTATATTCTCTTACAACACAGTGGTTAAAGTGGTAACATGAATTGCAGATGATTGGCTTAATAGGTCGCATACTCTCCTGCATGCGGGATTTTACAGTGTATGAAATGCCTGGAAATAGAAAATTATTGTCTCGTTACCTCTCAAAGTAGTCACATACCTGTCGGGTTGGTTAGACTTTGATCTTTAGGGGTTTCTTCTCATTTTATTAGAATTTTACAGTCTTATTTTCAATATTGACAGCACGTGCAACATTATTATGTAATCATAGTTAACAAATAGAAAATGTCACATATAATCTATATGCCTTAGTACTAGGATGCCATTAACTGTCCATATTGACTGACATGAATGATGTTTTTATCGAATCGTTTACGTTTAAATTGTATAATTAGAATATACGATATGATGCAATGTTAAAGCAACGTAGCAACAAAGCTCTATCTGACAGCACTTTTAAACCCCCGTCTTTACAGTCTTAAGGTCATTAAGTAAGCCTCTAAATTTCCATGTATTTTAAATGACTTACCTGTCCAAACACTCTCTTAAAGCCTTATCTGAAGGAAGCTAGGCGGTGATTTTATGTGTAATAGGTTTCATTTCCTAGCAATTAGGTACTTCCTTTTTTGTGTGCAACGGAGCGGTTTCTTTAATGTTAAGCTAAAACACAGACGGAGCCTATTCAAAGAAACGTAATAGAAACGTCAAAAAGGAACAACGTCAACAACGTTCATATATGTAGGTTCATCTAGGCTGTGCTTATACATATCATATACTCATATAAACCTGAATCCAAAAGCGTGCAATAAAGCATGCAATAAAGCACTTTGGCATGGCAACAAAAGACGCGCCCACATAAAGCCATCTAGAGGCACCTCCAATTGTCATCACCGAGCAATCACAAACTCATGATCCAAACCACAACGAATCTTTTGTTTGTGTCATCATCCCTGTATACTTCTATAAATTCTATTGTTTGGTTGTTATGGATAATAATTATTCGTGGCAGCACGCCTATTTATTTATAGTTAACAAATAGCTGACATGGGTGTTACCCACTCTTATGGTAAAATGAAGCAACAATAAAACTTCATATATCTTAACCTTTGTCAAAAAAACCCCTTAGATCAAATAGATTTTTATTCAGGCCAAATTGACTCAAGAGTCCTATTCAAGATCTTCCATTTGTCAATTCATATGAAGCAGCCATTTCTTTCTAATGCAAAAACATTCACTTATATTTAATGTGTGAGTGTCCTTCTTGTTTTGCCACTTTCCAAATGGTTTAAAATATGGCAATAGTTCTGAGAACAATTCTTACAATGACTACACTTGAATATTGAAGCCTTGTATCTCACTGATGGATCGAGTTTGCTATGATGTGGCCTCTTGAACTTCACAACGATAAACAGGATAAAAATGATTGTAGTCAAATAAAACACTGAATACAAGACAACTAAATACTTTCACTTTTGCACTTAAGAAATTGTTTCCATCCTATTTTTTGTTTGCGTTATATGTGAAATTGTGTATAGTGATCTTCTTACTCTTAAAGTTGTGTCTGTCAGGACCTATGGTTTTCTGATAGAACTGACGTGTCACATGTTTGATAAATTCTATGAAAAAAAGTGTATTTGTTGGTGGTTTCATATTCTTTTTGTTGAATATGTAAATGTACTTTAAACCTAAATTCTCGCAAATGCTTATGTAACTATTGTTAACAGCTTAATAATCGCAGCATTTACACAATAATGTGATGATATCTATTATTTATATTGCTATTATAACTGTAAACTGTTATGGTGGATTTGAATACTTAATACGCTTCTTCATTTTTTTCATGTTTTGCTGCTGACATATGATGCATGGTTATTATTTTTAATTGTTTATATTGTATCACACTTATCACCAAAGTATCACTTAAAATTGTTCATAGAGATCATGTTTTTGAATCAAATGGGTAAGAGTATTTTTAACATTGGGTTAGCTCTTACATGATGTTCTCTTTTCTTTTTTCTTGAGGCTTCTTGATCTCTCGGTGTGTAATTGAATTAGAGTGACAAATAACATCAGAGAATATGAATGAGAGAAGTAAACACATATAAACATATACATTTAAAGCACAGTGTCACATATGCTACCGGGTAATACACCTGAATCTAAACATTAGCTAAAGCGATGCGCTGCTAATGGATTGTGTTGGCGATTGAATTTAATGTAGGGCAAATCCTAAGTAATTAAAATTCAGTGTATTAACTAAATGCTTATGACAGGTGGTCATCGACTTTTATGTCAATGTCTTGATGTGTTCCATCTTTTAAAAATCTAATACTAAAGTAACACCAAAATATACCCCTAATATCCAGTACAACTATAAACAGACTTTTCCATTAGCCGCAATTACCAAATTTGTGCATAACAAAAAACTAAGTAACTACCATCTGACTTTTACCTAACAGGTATCGCTTTTTGCGTAATTCCTATGCCAATTTTATGATAGACTTCATTTAGGCATTGCCACGGTTTATATTCGTGAAATATTTCTATAATGCATAAAAGGGTTTCTCGAAGTGGCAAAACAGAACTAAACCCTAATATATTTGCATCATGCGATTATTTTGATTTTTGCCTCTTACGTCGCGGTTTAAGACCAACGCCGCCTCATTCGATTTCCAGTTTATTTAAGAACTGTTGGGTAATAACGACACAATTAAAGACTGAGCATGTTTTTATCACCGTTTTAAATATTCTGTCGTAATCATGTAAACATTTCACAAATATACTTCTATCACAAATGTACTTCTATCACATACTTCATACTACTATCACAAAGATCCCTTTTACAGACTATAATGTTGCTAAGGCAAATTATGACTTTTGGCATTGATCAATGTTTCATATTTTTGTTTAAAACAAGATAGATGTGCCTCTTGGAACAATGTTTACTTAGGAAAAGGTTTACAGCCGCCAAAATGTATAAGATAGCGCTTGACAACCTGTGCATCTACTGCATTTTTTTAACGAATATTTCAATTATAAGTAATAACTATTGCATTGTTTTTTTTGTGATATGTTCAATCAAACATGTTGACTATTTATTTATTTATTAACATAGTTCATGGTACACTATCGGTTATTTATCCTTAAGGCTTATTGCTTATTACGCATTTACATATGTAGAGCCCCTCAGTGACCCCCGGATGTTGGTAGCAGGTAAATTGAAAACCCCCTATTTCCGGTATATTGGTCTATACAGTGTTGTATATGGCACATAACGTTTATTGTCCTCGCCTCTTTGTAGATATTGGATTAAGCACTCGACATCGGAGCAAATAGTTTAATTCTTGCAGATGCACACTTTAATATAGTGTTGTTGCCAAACTAAGTTGTTAATTTTCAATTACATATACAATTACTAAGTTTATGTTAATTTTATATATTTTCAAGACTTTGTCAACATTAATTTCTGTTCCCTGTTCTTTGCATCTATATTTGTTTGATGCATGACAAATTTGAGATGGAAATTTGATCTCGTCAGTCACAAACCTTGGTGCATGAAGGGTCTACATTGCATGCCATGCCTGGAAATGGACATTCGTTGTGTCTCGTCATTTGCCGCATTTAAAAGAGCTTGTAGGTTGGTCCTAAATGTAAACTAGTGTAAACCTGGATATTAAGGGTGTCTACTGTCTTCCAATTTCTAAATTGAACAGTTTGGTTCTCAAAAGTGCTCAGTATATGCAAGCAAAACATATTATTTGATACATAATACACACAAGGTACTGTTGTTCACCTATTGCACACCTAGATGGATCGAAATAAGTTTTTTGATACTTTGTTTGATGAATTCGTCTTTTGAGTAAGCTTATTCTTATCATCATCAAAAGATAAACTACTATAAAAATGTCGACTTTCAAATATAATCAAATCCGCTTAAATATCTAAGTTAAGCTTTTTGAGACACTTTCCATTAATTGTACTCTTCGCTGTAGCCCTAATGTTATTTGGTGAATCCCCTAAAATTCTGTGTATCCTAAATGACTTACCTGGCCAAAGACTCCCTTTAAGCCCAATCTGAAGGAAGCCAAGCGGTGATTTATATGTGTAATAGCTTTCATTTCCATATCAATTAGGTACTTCCTTCTTGTGTGCATTGACGCGACTACCTTGATTTGAAGCTACAACAAAAACAAAAGTATCCTATTCGTTAAATAAACGTTTTAGGGTAAAAAGGAATCATCGGGGTATATATTTTGTATATAGTAAGAATACGATATAAGCTTCATGATAATTCAATAACCACGTTGCTTCAACTTCCGCACCTTCGTCTTATATGTTCCAATACGTTATAAAAAAGAAACACACATTACAAAGAACTGACGTTTATGGTAAGGTTGATGATGCCACATTGAACAGGGAGCAGTGGCTTTAACAGCAATTACATGAGATAGGTTTCCACTGAAATCCGTCAAGTGTAAAGATGAGAGAACTTTGCTTACAAGCAGTTGAACAGGCAATGTCATGTCTTTGAGTAAGGATCCAGGATTTCTAAGTGACAGGGTGTGGCAACCACACTTGCCATAATTGCTTCCAGAGCCATAGACAAACACATTCAATATAAAGTGCCAAGAGCAAAATTATTTAAATATATTGGTATAACCAAGTACGTGCTCTACAGCTTACTCATTTCCTCGTTAAATCTAAAATAGATTAATGTGTGCTTTGTTTCAATGAGGTAAACTTTTTTTCAGATTCAACATTGTGTTAAAACAATATATATTGGATATTATCAATATAAAAATCAAAGTGAGCCAGCCAATGATAATAATTATGTTTTTCTTTATACAGTTAGCTGTGTGAATGCATAATATAGGCTGAAAAGGCCTATAAAAATGCAGGGTTTGATACACTTTAGTTGAGGATCAAAAGTCAATATGACAATCTGATATTACCGCCTCTCAACAGTTTGTCTGCCATAGGTGGCCAAAACAAAAAATACTTGCCCTGCACCACAATTTGAATGCAATAAACCAATAAATTCTTATCTGGTGGATTCCCAGCAAAATAAATGTTGTGGAATTGAACATCGTTTATTGCACTTTATATCAATCATGTTATGGTTTTGCAAGAAAATACCACAGTATATAACCATTATTCTAATTTGATAACTAATTGTATTAAATCTAATATACAGTAATCGATTTTTTGACACGCATAAGGAATAAACTGAGACGAGTATGAATAATCTTCTCTTTGCGGGATCAAATCGGGGTCTGTTCATGACAAATATTGTCAAGGTTTTATCAATACTAGAACGATTGGAGCAACCAAATCTTTCTTATGCAAAAAACATTAATTTGACCTTAATGTGTGAATGTTCCGTCTTGTCATTGCTACTTTCTGAGTAATTCGTTAGAGGGCAACGCCTCAAAGGACTTTTCTTACAAAGGGTGTCCTGGAATATAAAAACCCCATATCTTCTTGATGGATCACGTTAGCTATAATGTGGCCCCTCAAGTTTCAAAGCCTTTAAACTGACAAAGCGATTGTTGTCATATGACACTGTAAACATGCCGCCTTGATAACACCCTAAGGTTGAGAAACCTTGTATATAAACCTTGTATGTGAGTATGGATCGCTGTTTTCTCCTTTCAAATATACTCGAAATACGATGAAAAAAACTAGCCAGTTATATATGTCCCTAGATAATGACATGTTAAGCTTTTTATGTACATTTTCCGTTCTCAAAAAAGGTAAACCAGGTTTTAAAATAAATTGTTTTGGTATGATATAATTTAAGGCATATTAAGTATTTTATATATTAATCGAATTCAGTGGGAAATCGAAGACCACTTTAAAAACAAAGTCATAATAATGCCCTTTCGATGTGGACTGATATTTCCAAATCAAAATAAAAAGAGCTTTTTTGTTTCACTTGATGTCATGTTGAATTAAATACTTTCACAAAGTAATGCTGATCAAAATGCACTAAACAATGAAAGTGATATTTGCACATACGCTGCCATAAGGAAGTGATTATTTGAGAAGCATTTTTGTCTTTTATTTATTTCAAACTATTATTATACTTATAATCCAAAATGAATTTGATCCAAATTGGTAAAAGTTCACCTCAAAAGGTTATATTTGTTATATTTGACTCTCATTTAATACATTTTAGTATATATGCACAAACGAAAAATCTATCTAAGTGTTGCAAAGATGCCATATTATTCAATCAAAAACCTAAGATGGGTACGGGTTTTGTTTTTTTTTATATTTGACTCTCATTTAATACATTTTAGTATATATGCACGAACGAAAAATCTATCTAAGTGTTGCAAAGATGCCATATTATTCAATCAAAAACCTAAGATGGGTACGGGTTTTGTTTTTTTTTGTTCATAGTGTTATATTTTTGCTCTTTCTTTTGGCCGCTTGATCCTTAAGTGCGTTCTTGCATTAGAGTGACAAATGAAGAAGATCGAAATGAATATTTTAAAGGAGAAAAATCATATGCACACGTGTATAATTTATTGTCATGTTAGCGGGTATATTGTCATGCTACCTGTATACAAACTACAAACATTGTTTAAGGTGATTAGGTTTAACTGCCAATGAATTGGGATGGTGATTAAAATAAATTCACCATATATATATGATTAGTGGCATAACTATGCTGTGAAGATGCCATTGATCTTAATTTAAAAGTGTTGTAGTGTTCTATCTTTAAAAATCATCAATATTATATGAAGTTCATTTCTATCAAACATGGTAAGACTGCAAAATATTTCCTAGTGATGTGTTTGACTAACTTTGATGATAGACCAAATCATACCTGAATACATCCCACAAATAAAGTGCAAATTTTAACATAATTCGTCAATAGCAACGTTTAACAGATTATTTTTGATTTCCATTTGATTCGTAACATCGAGCTCAATAACCTCCTGCTGACTTGTATTAACCGGTAGGCATCGCATATTTTCATAAGCAACTTTTATGGTGGATTTCATTTAGGCCATGCCACAGTTTATGTGCAAACAATATTTTTATGATGCATTTAATATGAATACAATCGCATAGGCTTTGTCATATCACTAAACACTTGGAGGTTTATATCATGTAATCATGTATTTTTTTTGTGTCGGATAAACGTCGTTTTATTAGTATCATCATCTCCAATGCTTTGTAACGAGACCATATATTTATTGACCGACTGATATAAACGATGCAACATGAAAGTAACAATTCTGAAAAATAATAGCTATTACCATATTATCACCCTCCTATTCTAAAACACATTAATTTTAGTTATTTTATCTACAACACCACTAATCTAAGTATGTTATTTTATATTTTCCACCATTTATTTTCATACAAATGCCTAATTATTGGCTACCATACTGAGATATTTTCAAAACTATTAACGTTTTAAGCTTGCATTAAAGCAACTACCACATCGAGAAAAGAATAACATGACATCATGAACAACTGTGGAAAACTATTTATGATGATTGATTATTTTACAATCTGTTATAACCTTAAGAACGTTTTTTGTTGCATTATTTCAAATTAAAAAACACCCTTTTACGGATCAACAACAGATGGAGCATTTATTCTTGATTTTAATAATGCTTAAATAATTTATGACTGAATAATATTTCACGTTTCTGTTACATTAAAATAACCTTACTTAACGCAACCCAATGACCTATCGGGTGTTGGTACCAGATAAATAGATGAATCCTATTTCCTTATTCATTTCCGATATCTTGGGTTATTCATTGTCACTTGTCACGTCTATTGAGTTTCCTTCTTTATGTGCATTGGATTAAGCCCTTTGTATAAACAAGGATGGCGTAACTGTTATCAGAATGAACATTAATTAATATATTGGCATACTCTTTTATAATAATTATAATATAACAATACACTCGGAATTAAGGTGCGGATTTCGAACATTATCCATGGAGATCTTACTTGATAAAATGATGATAATATACTTTAAATTAGAAATAAATATTGAGTGATAATACAACATAAATCATATTAAAACTAACATATAACACACGTAGCACTAATTTAAACACAGTACAGTTATATTTTGATTTAGTCAGTCACATATTTTTTGCAAAAAGGGTTCACATTGCATGGAATGCCTAATATTT
Source organism: Hydroides elegans (assembly GCA_001703475.1). Taxonomy (NCBI): domain Eukaryota; kingdom Metazoa; phylum Annelida; class Polychaeta; order Sabellida; family Serpulidae; genus Hydroides; species Hydroides elegans. The sequence continues at coordinate 26,488 of LQRL01137388.1, read as the reverse complement.
CCGGTGTCTCGTGACTTCTTGTTCTTGTCGCATGTAATAGAGCTTTTCGATTGATTTTAGGTAAACTGATGAATAGCTTGGTTTATTAAAATATAAGCTGGTACAAGTTTGGATATAAAGTAGGTCAAAGCTATCGTTATATCACATTCTTTTTCTCAACGATGTTCAATACATGGATCCATATCACATCGTTGAATCATATATGAATAGAAAAGACAGACCCTATTTATTTCAACATACAGATATAGTTTTAGGGTGAGAAACTATTCCGTTTTCAGAATGTCTTTTTGGGAATCATTTATGTTTATTTTTTCATAAGTTTGCAAGATGATTAAGTCTTACAAATTCATCGTGACAGCAAATGTGCTAACGGAATAACTCACTCGTAGTTAAATTGTGCTTCTATAAAACGCATATTTGAACTGTTATCATAAAGGTGAATATTTATTGGATTCTCATTTCTTTACGAAAATGTCTTCATGATTCATCATTTGCCAATATCATAAAGATATGCGTATCAGGTACTCACAAGTGCAAACGCTCTCATTTCAGCATTTACATGTCTTTAATGTATGAATGTCCGCTATTTTGCTACTTTCTGAATGATTCAAAGGATGGAGATGCTTGTTAGAACATTTCTTACAAAGGGTTCCCTGGAATATAAAAGCCCCATATATCCTTGATGGATCGTGTTTGCTGTGATGTGGGCCCTCGGGTTTCAAAGCGATTAAACTGACAAATAATTATTGTCACGTGACATTGTTGCATGTCACTTTAACTAATAGGACCCTATGGTAAGGTTACTTTGTTCGTATGACCTTTGTTTTTTATTCAATTTTTCTATCAAATTTGGTAGTGTGAGATAGATTTGTTGTTTTCTTATACTTGAGGTCATGTTTCGTATGTTTAGGACTGGACCTTAGTCCCATATTACATTAAGTTTCAAATTCCCTCATAGCGGGATGACACAATATTTTTTGTTATGACCATAGATAATAACTTGTTAGCTATTTTCAAATAAAATAGAGGATCACGTTTCCATTTTAAAGAAATGACCACAATGATCGCGGTGTTCTCTAGAAGGAAAACTAAGTTTTATAGTATATTGCCAATGATTACTTCTGGACAGATGTGCTATACTGCACATTTAGTATTTGATATTATTATAATAATACTTCATGTTTTGAGGGCAATACGTTGATTGATGGACCCGAGGGCAAGGGGGAAAGACGGACCGAAGGCGAAGCCTGAGGTCTGTCTAACCCCGTGCCCGAGGGTCCAGCTATCAACGTATTGCCCTCAAAACATGAAGTAATATTTTTATTATATGCCTTTCTGATGATTTTATATGTTTAAGGTTAAATAAAAGTGATTTTATTCGCGTTGCAATACCCTGTCACCCCTGTGTTGTAAATAGAATGGTCGAGGGCCGGTTCGGCATTTTACTTCCCTGGCAGTTTCCTTATCATTTCTTTATAAAATAACTTGCAGGCATGTAATAAAGTTCTTGGATTCTCTAGGGCATTGCCGACCAGTCACAGAAATGAGTCTTGATAGTGACCTTTCAATATGGACATATGACAAACACTCTCTGACACATATGAGAGCTTTTGTGAAATTAGCGCTGCTTGTTATTTTTTTAATATGTTAACTATGTTTAAAAAAAAGTTACATTTTTTTCGGTTAGAACATAGCACGTTTGCTGCAAATTTAGAGAATTTGATTCTGGGGTGCACAATGACGACCCTGGAACCCAGGTCGACATCCCTCTTAAGCCAATTAATTTTGAGAGAGCCTGGCAGAAATGGTCAAATTCCTTCGGGAAAAGTGTCAAACATTGGTCCAAAAACCAAACATATGTCAAAGGAATAGGGGAGAACAGGGTAATCTATGCATCAAAATAAAAAAAAATCCTGGAAAATCATTTTTATTATTTTCTATATGCTTATAATTTAAGGGGTAGAAGGAAAATTTGCAAAAAAACCCGCGTTTTAGAAGTTATATATGATGCAGAAAAATTTGAAAAAAAAATATTTATTAATTTATTAGTTGATTCTTATATAGCGCATATTCAAAACTACCGTTGCGTTCTATGCGCTTTACAATACTGAAAACCGATTACGAGTTATTATATACTAAAATGGAACATAATACATAATAATTAAAAGAGATTAAGATAAGATATAGAATATGAATTAATGTGACTAGAATATGATAGACTGTTATAACCTTTGGCAAGACTAAGACTTATAAGCTTTTTAAATAAATACGTTTTGAGATCACGTTTGAAAGTTAAAATGATATCACAGTTCCTGAGTTTGACCGGTAGTTCGTTCCAAATTCTCGGGGCGGTTGACGCGAAGGATCGATCCCCGGCCGTCTTCAACCTTGTTTTAGGAATGTCAAGTAGGTTACTTGTTGTAGACCGAAGAGATCGCACACGCTTTTGCGGATGAAGTAATTCATTTAGGTAGTCAGGGCCGTTTCCATTCAGTACATTGAATGTTATCACTGCTACTTTGTAATGAATTCGTTCGCGAATGGGCAGCCAATGTAGCTTTTTGCGTACATGACTCACATGGTCGTATTTCCGTAGCCGATACACAACTCTCGCGGCCGCGTTTTGAACCACTTGTAGTTTTTTCAATAGCTCGACTGATATTCCCACGAGCAGACTATTGCAGTAGTCGAGATGGGACATCACGAGGGCTTGCACCAAGGCCTTGGTTGCGTTTAGGGTTAGAAACGGAAGGATGGCCCTAATGCGACGGAGGTTGGTGTAGCACTTTTTGACAACATGCCTAACGTGTATATCCATTTTGAGTTGATTGTCAAGCATCGCGCCGAGGTTTCGCACGTGGCTGCTAGCCTTGATGATATTACAACCGATGTTGATCTCATGAGATGATATTTTTGAGAGCTGCGATTTTGTACCAAATTGAATGAATTCGGTCTTACTTCCGTTGAGTTTTAACCGGTTGGCCGTCATCCTGGCAGAGACCTGGTTTAGACAATGCTCTAGTTTGGCCTTCGCGTTTGTCTCGGACTCCTCATTCTTCGGTTTCAGATGTGTGTGTAAAGTTGGCTATCATCAGCAAACATGTGATATATTATCATACGAAGTCGTATGAGCAGACCTAGACCTTTCGTGTATTTGGTGTACCCCCAGGGTCCTAGACCCGACCCCTGAGGCATACCCGTATCCAATGGTACTAGTTTAGAGGCTGCGCCGTCGATCACAACCTGCTGTAGCCTATCACTGAAATAAGACTCGAACAACTGAAGGGGTGCTCCAGTAATACCATATTCCTTTGCTAGTTTCTCAATGAATAAGCTGTGTGGTATAGTGTCGAATGCGGCACTGAGGTCTAAGAGGGTGAGCAGGGTCACTTCCTGTGTATACATACTGAGCAGTATATCGTTGGTGACTTTGAGAAGAGCGGTTTTGGTCGAATGACCGCTGCGATACGCTGACTGTAGGGGTTCATTCAAGGAGTTGTGATCACAGTATTGAGTAAGTTGGTCGACAACTACTCTTTCGATGAGTTTAGAGAGGAAGGGCAAGTTCGAAATGGGGCGAAAGTTTGTATATTCAGGAACGTTGGGCTTTTTCGGTACGGGGGTAATGATTGCACGCTTTAATGCCTTAGGCATGTGTCCTTTCTCTAACGATGTGTTGACAATATGGGT
>LQRL01137381.1:0-11540 GCA_001703475.1 Hydroides elegans | reverse complement strand
GCATATCATTTTATAGTGGCGGGCGTGCCTACAGAGAAGTTGGTCGAGGCCCATGGTACTTTCTATACGTCGTCGTGCATCAAGTGTCGGGAGAAGTATGAGTCGGACATCATACGACGTGTCATATTCAGTGATAAACTACCAAGGTGAAGAATAGGAAAATTATATCAACTAAAAAGATATAATTAAAGACAAATAGAGTTTGAGAAAAATATGAAAAATATTATGAGATAGGTCCAGTAAAATTGTGTTTGCCTCCTTTCTTCTCCTTTTTTTTCTGGCTCCTAGTAAGTCTTTCTTGGCTTATATATTTTTTCTGTCTAAATATGTTTTTCCTTCTTACAATTTTTATTGCCACATTTCTTGAGTAAAGTATTTTCAATGAACACATTGAAATTACTAGATAAAGTTGTCAACACAGAATCAAGCTTTAAAGCTTAAATAGTTTTGTAAACAGTAAATGTTTAAATCTTCCTAATACATACATGTAGGTGCCATAAAAACCGATGTTTGGGTCTTATCAAGCCAGACATTGTATTCTTCGGTGAAGACTTACATCGGCGCTTCTACTATTATCTCAAGGACTTCCCACAGGCCGATATGCTTCTAGTCATGGGCACTTCGTTGGAGGTATGGCGACTTGATATTGATTCAGCAACATGTGATTGGCTATGTAGTTTAGGATTTAAATTCCTGAAATTAACTTATTTCTAAGCCTATGATAGGATTTTAAACAGGCCGATATACTTCTAGTCATGGGTACATCGTTAGAGGTATTTATTCGACATTCACTGCATATATAACTTTTGTTTGGTTAAGTCCTGTTACCCACAAGAATAATCCGCTATGTTCCATAAACAGTTTACGTTAGTAAAGTGAATAAGCTCATGTTTGAATAACCACATACATGTATATCATGTCTTTAAAATCAAGCTTCTAGTTTTTTCAAACTTCGGGAGACCGCCCGGGAGGGCCCTCAGGCTGCGACTTCAGTCCCTCCTTTGCGATGTCCCTCAGGGAAAATATTTGTCCCGTATTTTCTTGAAACACGAAGTCTTGTTTTAATTTCATCCTTATTGTAGGGCCTATATATATCAATATTTTATATTTTCCTCGCAAGGTGGAGCCATTCGCTGGCATTGTGGACTCGGTGCGTCTCACGGTGCCTCGTGTTCTCTTCAATCGCAACGCCGTCGGCCCATTCAAGAAGAAACGACGCATGAATGATGTCGTCGTTAAAGGTAAGAGTTCAAAAAATACGAAAATATTCAATAAGCATTAATTACCTGTTCTTTTGAGCAAGATAAAATCGGATTGAGTTCATCGAAATAAGAATTCTGATGCTAACTGACACTAATACTCTCTCTCTCTTTCTTTCTTTCTTTCTTTCTTTCTTTCTTTCTTTCTTTCTTTCTTTCTTTCTTTCTTTCTACCTCTCTCTCCTTTCACTCTTTCCAGTTTCTCTCTCCCCTCACTCTCTATATATCTTTCTTTCTCTATCTGTCTCATTCTCCCTCTCTCTCGCTATCAATATTTCGGGATGTCAAAGCTTGCAAGTTATTATGGGAGAAGTTTTTATGAAATATACCGGTATAAAGCTTATTTCTCCTTTTCCTCCAGGTGACATAGTGTCGCAGTTGACGCGAGCGGCAGAGCTTCTCGGCTGGCACGAGGAGTTGACGCAGCTCATTGAGGAGAGTGAGAAGGCAAGTTTTTTTTTTTTTAATTATAGAAAGTCTAAAATTTAATGGAAATGGGCGAATTTAGATTTTTGGAATATAAAGAGAACCAATTGCTTTTCCGTAAGTCGGTGTCAGTGCCCACGCCGAAATCTCATGCAATGTACATCTAGTCGTATTTGAGTCTTTTACTATGAGGTTTACATGCGAGCGCTCCACAACTAACACTGAGTTGGTTAGGAGGGATTCGATTTGTGTTGGGACTAGGCCCTCACTCTCAATATTTTCCACTTGAAAATTCAAAATGCATTTGATAAAAAAACACTTTGTTTCTAACTATTTCAAACTATTTCTAACAAAATATCTAACAAGAAATGAGAAAATTGAAGTTTAGTCCAAAAAGGTCCGGTTATACCCAAACTCACTATTTAACGGTACATTTTGAAAAGAAAAGTTGTAGTTGCAGCAAAATATAAGATTTAAAATGTGATAACATAAAATGATTTTTTTTTGCAGAACGCCAATGTCGAAGCCATAGAAGAATTAAGCATCGCAAACGATAAATCCCACTTATCAGCAGCCGGTCTTATCGCCCACCCATCTAGTCATCCACAAAAGAACCCAAACCAAAGCAACAAACAACCAACTCCTTTAAGTGCCACTGAAACCGCAACTCAATACCATACGGGCATGCATAAAGCTAAGCAGCAGACACAACATCAACAGCCCAAAAGTGTTAGCGCCGCACCAAATATGGGTGGTGTTCAAAGGACCGCAGTAACACAAAATGGTGGCAATTTTGGCGCGAAAAAAGTTCCCGCCAAAAATAATTATAATGCAAAGACGTCTAAAAAGAAGCCGTTACAGTTGAGTAATATTGATTCGGTGTTGCCGCGCTTGACTAAACCGCCCTCGTTTCATGCTCAAGCATCGCTTTATAGAACGAATAGTAAACAAAGTGAGGAGAGATCTTATTTTCGCGCAAACGCAGACGACAGTGGTGAATCCAGTGAAGATGAGAGTGAATCAGAGGAAAGTGATGATGATTGAAGGGGATATTATTAATTATTTGATCATATTTTCTAATATCGGGGGGCAACTTATGCCAAAATCTGGCTCAGCCAAAGTGGCTTAGGGGCTGAGAATATTTTCGGCCATACTCGAATAACCTCGTCCAATATATTTGAGGTTTATTTTACACTTGTTGTACCTCGCCAAAAGTGGCCGCGGTGGGTCTAATCCTCTCGGCCAATTTTCTGTCGACATATGGCTAAAACATTGGCTCATGTCACAATCTGTGATGTTGAAATCGGGGAAAAGTTGTCCCAGAGCATTCTGACCTATTAAATCATCAGTTGCGGTGTGAAGCAAAGCGGAACAAAAACGTTATATGTTTTATAAATGGGACTAAGACTCCAGAATGTACTTGATCCAGATGTTGTTTTAGACCGACTAATAAAATTAAATATTTCAATTTAGACAAATTCAAAATATTGCTAAGATTAGATAAGGTACTGAAATATATGGGAATTAGCCAGATTTAAAAAAATATATATATTATAAGGAACGCATTGATTTTCATTGAATCTGTGATACATTTACAAACTGAGGCTATATATTGTTTGTAATATCTGTGTTCATAATTATGGAACTACTTAGTATATTATATACACGTATGTATTTAATATATTACTAATCATATGCTGGGTATAACGAAGGTATAATGACTTTATATATACTATATTACACCTGTTATATCTTTAGGTAATATTTTGATGTATCGATGTATGTACTTCGTGGTTTGCTATTGTTGTTTAGTCACTTCGACTCTAAAATTACTCTATGGTTTAATACATATGGTAAACGAAACGTTGTTTCAATAAGTTACATTTGTAGATCCAAATGTATCGTTGAAATTATATAATCAAACATGTGTTTGCAATATCTCTGACCCCTTGTTATAAGGGTTACATAAGCTGTGCAAGGTATGGCAAATTGTCCTTGGACAGTCTTGTAAGAAATGAATATTTATTTCAAAAGGTGTACACTTGTGCTATAAAAGATACCATTAAATCAATTGTTTTGAAGCCAGTATTACCAGCCAAGTTCTTCCGTAATAGAATAGGACTTTGTAGATGCGATCGAACAATATACAGTGCTGTAGTTGCTTCATATTATAAAAATGGATTAAGGGCATGTTTAAGTTATGTTTCTTTTTTTCTCCTTTTTAAAAAAAAAATATTGTGTTAATTCAACTTTAAGATACATTGGTATATACTTTGTTCCATGACATTCTTTAATCCATGAAAAATGTATATGCTAAAACTGGTTTGTGATATAGGATATGGTGTCTTCCATAAACACTAGGAAAGTGTTTTCCTACTTCTAGATATTGTAGATGAGGATTGACATGAAACATATCTTAAAGTAGTCGGTTAACATTCAATCTGCAATTTTGGAACAGTTTTGTTGCACTGGAGAATCGTTCTAGTCATTGTTCCTGTTTGAAATGCAAATCACACATGTATCTTGGTTGGTATTTGATTCTCAATTTGCCTTTTTAATATTAATTCGTTTATACACAATCTTTTACCGGTATTTAAGGGCTTTCAAATGATGTTAATTTTTGAGTTATTTATTTTTTCTCTTAAATAGTCAACAAATTTATCAACTTACTAAAAAATCACCTCAACTATGTATTCCAATCCATAGTTGATTATTTCATATTGCGTAATATGAGTAACATTTAACACAACATGTCGTTAAGTTATCAATTGTTAGGATGTTAATATTATATTTACTTAATAAAGTATGGTTTAACTATTTAAAATATTTATTTTATTTGACTTTTCACCCAATTTTAAAACAATTTTTAAAACAAAAAACCGGAGTTTGTGCAGTCGTGCAACATTGTTAGCCGTTTTTTTTCAAATTAGAATAAAAATATGAAGTTGTTGCGAAATTACCATCTTGCTGGGACAAAAACATCAAGAATTCAAGAATGTTTACAAAACGGCGAAATCAAAATCTCCCAGCGGCTTGCCCTAAGCATTTTATTGTGTGTTTTAGATATAATAAATATCTTGTATATCTTTTCTGAGTTATCTGCAGCATGGGCCCTAGCAAACCAGCACATGAGTATGTTGTGGTTATCAATAACGCTGGATATAGACAATAAGTCCTATTACTACATATTCCACATTGATAACATTACATTGATAAAAGCGGCGATTACTTAAAAAAGCTAGAAATGCACATATTGTCCTTTGCAATAGAGGGGTAGAATTAAAAAAAAAAGTGTATAAAAAACGTTGAATCGTTAAAAAAAGTTCTTAAATTTCAAACGTTGTCATATGTTATTGGACACCGTAACGTTAAATGAATGCTTGTCTTAACGACAAATCTCAAAGTAATCTTCTAACGATGCTGTACAGACACCCGCACAATAATTAATTCTTACATGCCTGCAATAAAAACTGCAACCTCTTTATATCGTGGCCTCGCCATGTATGTACCCTGCTTTCAAATGAATTAATTAATCAAAGCAATTCTGGAACGTGGTTTAGAGCAATGTAACATCTTCATCATAATTCATGCTTATTGCCTTTCAGAGCATATTTAAACAATACCAGTTAAATTATGCACGTGTTTATGTTAAAGATGATTGCCTTTTCATAATAGCTCAATGTCATCAGTGCCATGTTAATAAACTAAAGTTCCATATGTATATGAGTAATGTATGTGATGCATTGATCTTAATGCGATGAATCGATACAATGAATAAATCAATAGTATATAATTGTAGGCCGTTGACGCTTAGTCAATATTTCTGACTATGCAGAATTAGCTTTATTTATACAGTTTTATAGGTTGTAGAACATATTTAAAAAAAGAGATACTGACCAAAAATGAAGACTTCGACTAATATACTTTATTTCGGACTTAAACGATTGGGGACGGAAGACGCATCATGTTCATGATTATGTGGTCATATTATGTTGAATGATCGCCGAAAGTTTCAGATATATATAATTCGAGAGTTGTTATATAATGTTTTAAAGGATTCAGTTTTAACGTTTACATTGATCAATATGGATAAATATTTAAACTATATTGTAATAACCTTTCTTAATATATTAACCACACTAAGTCATGGATGCGAACAACTCAACTCACCCACAAAAACACTGCAACCCACATACGTTATACGTTCTCCCCATTCGACATATATCCCGAGACTGTTCGAAAACTGTTTGCCATTTCAGCAATCCACTGAAAATACATTCAACAAATGCTTCTGGTTTTGTCAATCAAATCAGGAATGCGTTGGATTTCTTTTTGAGGCCAGGGAGAGTATATGTTGGACGTGCGAGCCTGAAGATGTGGGTTCGAACCAACAGGTACCAACATCGCTAAGTGATATAACACAGCAGCGATACTTTGTTTCGTTGGATTATCTTCACATTTTATTTGTAAATGCCACAGGTAATAATGTTCTTGTTTATTTTTTGCTATCTATTTTGATTGACGCCTAACATTCAATAGGCGTGTATGTGTTTATTAAGTTATACAATATGTATGTAGTCAAAAGACTCAATAAAGTTACATCTACGCAAACCTAGAAATGGTTTCGAAAGCCACAGTTATGTTAAAAAAAAACAGTAATTTATCCCTGTTTTATACAAAAAAAGCGCACTATATTAGCTGTATAAGTGCGATTCGGTTCCGCACAAAAAGGCCTGAAATCTTAAGATTCGATTTGCATTCCATTTGATGAACATTATTATGTTTCACTTTTGTATCATTTTGTAGATTCTTTACCACGTACTTGCAATGAAGTCAAAGCGCTTGGTTTTTCGCAAGATGACGAGTATTGTATTTCATTAGATGGTTCCCCAACAAATGGCACAATATTATTCTGTGCTGATATGGAAACAGGGGAACCACATGAATTCTTAACTTTGCCGAGCGGGTCAATTGACAACTACTCGTTTACGCAGAAGGAGATAAGTGATTTTCCATTTGGTCGCGTGGAATATGAGAAGATAGGTTTAAATCTGGAGGTAAGAATTGTATTATGCGGCGCTTTGAATACGTTTATTAAGGGATTCCTGTTTTCTGGGAAATGTATATTTCAGGTTTATGTTTTTGTGTGGTTTCAAATATATATTTTATGACATAGATCAAGGGTCACGTGAAATGTGAAAATGCTCACTGACATAACAAGTCTGCTTAACATGGATCATCCTCGGATGTTTTCAATTTTGTTTTTATGTATATATAATTTCAAAAGCACTTACCTCTTCAATTAAAGTTTAATGACAATATCTCATGAGTGGCGAGTGAAATCTGTCAATTCTCCGAGGTTAGTATTGATTAATTATTTTAATAAATTTGACATTCAGATTTAATTATCTAGGAATAAAAACGAACTTCGCTCTCGTGAAACTATTTTTTTGCTTTCCCGAGGAGAATTGACAGATTTCACTCGTCACGAATTGTAGTATTGTTTTAATTCCTAGATAATTAAATCTGAATGTCAAATTTATTAAGATAATTAATCAATTTGAAATCCCCGAAAGCGCCAAAATTAAAATTGTTCCAGTAATTTGGTTTGGACCCGTCAGTATTAATAAAACGATTACTACTAATAAATGTAATATATTCAAATATTTTTCTCGTTTTTATTTTCGTTTTTGTGTTTGAAGTTCAAATATATTCGTTATAAAAAAATAAATCATGCAACAACTACCTAGGAACCACCCTCTATCATTTCAAAATGCATGAAAACACAATCAGCGCACATTATAAAAATGATTTATTAAAAAGCGTAAGCGTCATAAATACGAGCCCAATTGTGACGCAATGTTTTACGTAGAAATACTGTGACGTAAGCACGCAAATGCATAAGAACAATGGAACTTGTAAATAAACATACGTTTGAGTAAATGTGTTCAATAATTGATTAAACGTGATCAAAATTGCATGTATAATGTTTGAAAAGATAAGGAATAAAGTTGTTATTCATTTGTTTTGGATTATATACTTTATTACCGGTTTCAACGCATATTACTTGATGGATTGAGGTATGTAGTTTTTTTATGCATGTTAAAAAACATGGGGTGGAGACTTGCTTAAAATCAGCACCAAAAGGGCCTGGGTGACGTCCGTTTTAAACATAATGTCACCCCATATGTCACTCTACTCTAGGAATAAATGTCTTTATGTAACTCAACATAATATTTTAGGAAATGGTCCGAGTGAAGTTTTTATTTCCAGACCAATCACGAGTGTTGGTTTTATTTTTATTTCATGTAAATCTTCTTAAAATATGTTTTAACTTTATTAAGTAATTATCATAAATTTTCAACGTTGTCTAATTTAGATATTTACGGGGAACTTATCATACAATGTATTAAATCATAAATATTGTAAGTTTGCTGGAACACTCTGACGTTGTGTTGACGTTACGCTTCAGCAGGTGTTTATGTCAAGTAAGCATGACAAAAGCAGGTGACTGCTTTGGCCACTTGTTCATGACCCTATTGTGACGTAATAATTTTTGTGAAGTTTACGTAATGTTTCTTTACAAATAACTATTATTACGCTACAATAACTTTATTTTATCCATTGTTTATGTTTTAAAAAACCATTATCATTGATTTTTTTATATAATAAGGTATTCGCACCAATTAAAAAAGTCCACTACATTTCGTTCTGTTATAACAAAAACACTGCTTGCTTGTTTATTTACATAATATTTTACCACGTGGTAAAAGTGCAAACGTACTTCGAGTGGCATATGGATAAATATATGTCATAGTCAGATGCCATAGTACAAATTCTTATGTTTTATACCAATTCAAAAAACTGAACATGAAATAAATGTCTTTATGTAACTCAACATAATATTTTAGGAAATGGTCATAAACGCTTGGGACGAAACATTCGCTGAACGAAACATGACAAACGATGGACAAGGAACACATTTCGACAGCTATCCCTCTTATGGTTACGCATTTTCGTGTGCTTTTAACAACGCCCCAGACGGCTCCTTTAGTATCAACCTGATAGGCACCGGATTTTTTATTCCTCAATCGGTATGTTTATTTCTTTTGTTGCTGGGGGCGAGGTGGGATCTATTAGACACACGAGGCGAACATCCTCTTGTTTGGGTTTCATATACAAACAAACTAAATCGCCCTTTCGCAGTGTCTTGTGCTGATAAAAAAGAGCTGAAGCAATGCATTTTAACTGGGTCATTGTCAAATTATTGACAATCTGGTTTTCTCGAACTTCTAATACATTCGTGCGCAACAGAGAGTATGTGGTACGTTATTGTATGCCTGTAATACTTTTCAATTTTAAAATGTCAATTGGAGAGGTAATGTTGCTTTTTACTTTCATCTTAATCGCTTATTGATATGATTTTCCATTTCAAAATGGATAATCTCTCACAAAATGTACGCCTTCGAACGATCCGCAAATTGGAAACATCAAACAAACCCTGTCATTGCTCTATTCTCTGATGTGCTCCTTGTGGAATAATGAAAACGCTACCTAATCACAAATTACGTTTTAAAAAGCAAGTTGCGTTTTTGGTTTCCTGTAACGTATATTTCGGACGATCTAAAACTAATTGCTCAAAAAAGCTTCATAAATGTCAAATTCCGACTACATGTTAGTATGTATTTATACATTTCTAACAATCACTGTTTTATTTTTACCCCAAGGTAACTTGGAATGAGTACGGTTGGCAGCCGGCAATAACGATCCATGAAAGGTCTGGCCAAAGATTATCTATGACTTGTTCTGGGTACTGCGGGGCATGTGTGCCTTTAAGCTTTGGTCTTATGGGTGCCACCGCAGTGATTGATCGAGTTCTCGATTTGGCATACGACCGATCACTTGGTAATGTATAATTGTTATTAGGGTGTGGCTACATCAGGAGTACCCATCGAAAGAGTTTTAGAAGTGTGTCTAATATGACTCATTTTGTTACGAAACGAATTCATTTGGTGCTTAAAGTGGTGACATATTTGTCCTTTAAGCAAAAACTTTATCTGTGTTTGGCACCTAGGAACGACCAAAGATCATTGCCAGCCAAACATTGCCAGCAAGAACAGATACTCTTCAATATTTCATGCTCTCTAAAATACCACCAAAAGTAGAACATTCCCATGTTATAACACTTGTCTGCTTATAACATATTTTATTTTGTGTAATAAGTGCATTTACGGACCTTATTTCTTCAAATGAAACAAAAATGAAATTTTTATATTTATTCTATTTTGTGAAAATGCCAGCAAGGAAGGTTTCCAAGCAGAATAGATATTTCCCCGAATAAATCGCTGGGTACTCCTGCCGCATTGATCCAACTAACTCCAAACTTAGCTTCAAACAACTTAAGGAGCATGCACGCAAAACAACCAAAAATCTCAAATCCCGTTTGCTATGCATTTTATACCAATCTCACTTGAAGAAAAATATTTTGTTTGAATTTTGAACGTTTTTCCTTAAGTGAGTTTGATATAACGTACAAACACACAAGATTTGAGATCCTTTGTGTTTGTTTTGCGTGCACGCGCCTTTGAGGTCGTGGTTCCAATGCAACAGAAATATTGTTGGTCTGAAGCGCATTTTAACCATGCTTCAAACCACATTCAAACCTGTCCTCAAACCAACCTTGAAACGGTTTCTCATTCTTTAATATAACGGTTATTTATTATAAAACATATTTTTTTAACGCATAGAAATGTATGTATATAAAGCAATAAAGTATCAAACGAATACTAAATGCATATCTAAATGCTAGTCATTTGCTTTTGCTTTGTTTTTCTAAAGATAACACCGCCTGCTCCTTGGATTTCTACCGTCATCCACCAAACTGAATGGAAGTCTGCTATAGACTTTTTTGCAATAAATATTATCTCTATATCGTCTATATCTGCACCACCTCACATCAGGGCAAAACTGTCGCTGGTTGAATGTAAACGTGTTCTTGATGTTCTCTTTTCTCTCAACGGCGTGCCAAAATGTCACCTAAATGGCCCGACCATATTTGATGTGAAAAAAAGTCTTCACTATTGCGACGTTCATGAACGTGACTATTAAGGCGCGTGCACAGAACAGGCAAAAACACAAATCATGTTTGTTATGTATTTATCCTCCGTGAAACGGAGGGATATGGGGTTGAGCGTGTCCGTCTGTCTGTCCGTCTGTCCGTCTGTCCGTCCGTCTGTCCGTCCGTCTGTCCGTCCGTCTGTCCGTCCGTCCCCCCTCGACATAGGGTAGTTTGTGCACGCGAGTTGGGTATGAAGGAGTTAAGCTAGAGCCTTCAAATTGTATACACGTATGAACCAATATCTGAAGTTGTGCCTCGTCAAGGTTTCATCTCGATCGGTTGAAAATTGTCGATTCTGGAGCACTTTAAAAATTGTCGATTTTGAGGGTTTTTTTTTCAGGTGCCAAGCTCTTTGTGCACGCGAGTTTGGTATGTAGGAGTTGAGCTAGGGCTTTCAAATGTTATACACTTATAAACCAATATCTGAAGTTGTGTCTCGTCATGGTTTCATCTCGATCAGTTGAAAATTGTCGATTCTGGAGCACTTTAAAAATTGCCGATTTTTAACTTTTTTTCAGGTGCCAAGCACTTTGTGCAGGCAAGTTTGGTATGAAGGAGTTAAGCTAGAGCTTTCAAATTGTATACACGTATAAACCTAATTCTGAATTTGTGCCTCGTCAAAGTTTCATTTTGATCTATTGAAAATTGTCGATTCTGGAGCCTTTGAAAAATGACAAACATTTCATATTTAGTCGAGGAAATGCTGGTGATAATATATTATCCTTTAAATATGTGTG
>LQRL01137372.1:35465-51943 GCA_001703475.1 Hydroides elegans | reverse complement strand
TTCAAGCGCTATTCTAGAAACGATGGACGAACATACAATGTAAGGAAAAAATATCTTGGCATAAGACATGTTGTTAATATGATATATAGTAAGAAACTATAAACCTCTGCATTTGAGCATTGTAAATAATATTTTATATTTAAAAAAAAATGTAATTGAGCTATCAGTATTTCGGTATTCTAGAAAATCTCGTCGAAACATTTTACATGTATAACTTCAATTGTTTAGTGAGCTGCATGTTGTCAATGTACAATTTACTACGAATTTCGATCCTTAAAGCTACCGATTTATAAAAGAACTCTTCGCTGCATCCCTATGTAACAACATTTGCCGAATCTCTTTAATAATTGTTTGTTGATCTCCATTTAAACGCTAACTCACCAAAACTTGAAGAAACAAGCCGTTAACGTATTCATCATAAGAAATTACCGGACCTCCTTTCAAACAATGCGTTCGCTGATCCCCGTTTCAGCTCTCGTGCACCAAAGACCAGCTGCGTCAAGTGGAAGCACGGCTTTGCCAAGCCATTGCTCTGTACAAGCGACGTCTCGAGTGGCTCACAACCGAGAGTCGGCGCATATTCGGTGTCATTGAAGAGAAGGTTGCTGTCTTAGTGCTCGATATTCGCAATTTGTCGCCGCAGCAGTTTGATCAGTACCGAACGGCCGTGGAACGCATGCTGAGAGAACAAGTGTCGCAGCTGGCAAAGTTCAATGTCATTCGGTGAGATTTAGTTATGTTTATGCAAACCTGTGTTTTTGTAGATTAACTCCATTCAATCAATGGATAATTTACTACGAATTTGTAAATGTTTGCACTGAATCTTTAACTTTTTCTACATACATGTAATACAACGTTCTTAGAATAGTCATTGTCTCGCTGTACAGGAACGACACTGTCTATTTGCAGCTTTATTGCATCACTGTGTCTTGGTATAATCATATACACATAATAATACGTTAAAAATCAATATGCAAACTGACACTTATATTGTTGAACTGCTATTTGCGCTGTGTTTACAGAGCGACTGAAGACCTAGTCATGTTCCGCAATGATTGCGTCGCCGTCACACAAGAGTCTATAGACGAGGCAGTAGACTGGCTCTGGAGTCTAGATCGCTGTGATGGTGTGTCGCGTACTGCCAGTGCTGAGGGAGTGCTCAAGGCTCTGTCAGACAATCAGGTTTGTTTCTTTAATTCAGTGTGAATGTAATCAATGAAGAAGGAAGAGGGATGTCTTTCACAATGAAAAGTACATTATGAAATCATGTTTAAAGGTACATGTAACAGTAAATACATAGTATATACCGAGAAGTGGCTACTATGAGAACAGCGTTTTCTTTTCTGACTAAACAAGCGCTTTAGATATTATGGATATTTTTTCTAGAAATAATTGTAAATGAAGAAATTAAGTAGCCTATATTATTATAAATATGATATTGAAATAGGCGATCCAAAATTAAAACACAATAAAGGAGGTACGATCAGGTCACGCTAATATTTTCACCTAAAAGCATTATTCAATGAACTTTCTAGCCTAAAATGTCAATTCATTCATGCTTCGGTAGCACGTCTAGCGTTACTCATAACGGTTTGAAAATCAATTTTATTCTGAAATTCTCGATTAACTGATACGATTGTGTCAAATCAGTTTAAGAATAACTAATCTATTTTGTATCATCTTTGTATTTATCAAGTTAAAAGGTAACGCGATCCTGATTTCCACATGTAACTGGTCACCTATGCATAATTAAAAGAAACATATCAGAACTAACATGAAATCAATCTGAGTTCCATTATTCAGCAGATATAAACAAAGTCTATATAATACGTGATTAAGTCTGCAATAGCATCGCATAGAAATAGTTACATACCAATCGATTAATTGTAAGCTGTCTGCTCAGTAGGGTTTAGAATGATTTTCGATAAACAAGAGTAGGTTTATATTGTTCCAACATAAAGGATTTTGTGGTTTTTCACAATCACAATTATTTCGCTCGCTTAATGGATTTCCTTTGTATTAACGAGTAACCAAGGAAGAACTCTATTTGATTTATTTATTGAGGATACAATGTGAGTGTTCATACCATATGTAGATCTAAAAGTAATTGTTTTATTTTCTACAACAATAGTTAGTATTTAAAACTTAAATTTATTTGAACTTTGATATATGTTATACGATGTGTTATCATTATGCGAAGTTATCTACTTTCACACAATTTAAGCTCCAAATTGCTCCGTCCATAAACTGCTAATCTATAGTCTTCCTCCACCGTGAAATACTGTTCAATCCGAATATCTTATTGAGTGCATTCGTTATTCGTCTGGGTGCCTGTTGAGATTTAGATAATTTGTTTTAATGGGACAATGAGTATACATGTACATTAGAATTCTCCTTAAGATTTGGAAAATCGCCAAAGCAGAGTATGTTTTTTTTTGTTATAATTGAAGACCTTTTTTTGGCTTTTGCACCGTGTAGTCTTAAGTTACTCCTCGTGAGTTTCGATTTCCACCTTCTCGCTTTAGGTACAGATTTTGCTAATTTTGCTATTCACCATTCAGTCATTGAGATTCTATATTTGTTTAATATAATGTATAAGAATTTCTCTATTACTCAAGCATTTTACCTTTCATCAACAGGCTACATTATTTTGTTTCAGGCTGAGGCCGTGTATTTGATTACAGAGGGGTCTTCATGTGATGGTTCACGAGAGCTGCTCAGAGAAAAGGTAGAGCTCTACATTTAATGCAATTTTCATAATCCGCTTTTACGAGAAAATGTAAACCAAGAGGTTACAAAGGGTTGGAGAATTAGAAAGTAAATTCTTGCAAACACTTCCCAATTTCACTGCAAAACAATTTGTTTATTTTTCTTCAAAATCACCTTATCTTAGAAAAAAAACAGCCGTAACGCCCTTTGTAGGTATTTTTTATAATTATCCTATTTATCTTTTCAGCTCATTGGTTCGCGCGTTCCTGTACACGTGGTTTCCTACAACTGCACCGATTCCAGTATGGTCGTCTGCCTCAAAGAATTGGCGCGCATTACTGGCGCAAGGTAATTTTTGTATTCAAATAAGATACATATGATATGTTTTTGATTAGTTTATCTGCATTTTGATTAAAATCAAATATGATTGTTAGAATGCTTAAGATTGGATTAATTACAGTTTAGAATGCAATACAGGAAATACAGTCATTTTGCTACTAGAACATTTCGTCGAATAACCTTTTCGGAAACGTACCTTACAAATGTACAATAAGATAGGAATCGACCCATTTGTATGATATTTGGCATAAGTAGACTATCTACATAAAATATCACCATGCACATCCTTATCGAATATATAAAAACAACAACATGAATTCATCGATCCAACAGATTCCATGCCTACGCCGTTATAATGGAGATGGACTCATACGAGGGCCTGCCGGTCGATCCGGCAACCAGTCAAGCCAACATCATTCTCAAAAAGAAGACCTACGGCGGCGTTCCTCCCGGTGCGGGTTCCCGGGAGGATGTTATTAATCTATTTGAGGAACTGGAAGAGGCGAGAAACAATCTGGCGCAAATACAGGGCTTGATTGAAGACTTCTCGGAGACGAAGAACTCTTATGGTAAGCAACTTCCGGTCATATATTCTGTTTATTTTATTTTGCGTTAAGATAATACAATTGACATTTTTTGGTAGTTAAATTTTGATGGAAATAAGGAAATATCATAAATAAATCTATAAATCTGTTATCACAAAATATATTTGTTCTTAACGAAATAGAATAAATAAGTTCCAAATTCTATTCAATCTGCAATACGCATTATTAGAATGACATTAAAAATCCTACATTTGTATATGCAGAATTACAACGTCAAGTTCAAGAAACATCACAAACCAGAATGGTATCCGAAACATACATGAGTTCTCGTGAATGGATCGAGCGAAATGGTCTCAAAGCAAAGAAGCTAGGATTCTACGATGTGCTTGGTGGGGTCGCATTCAAACACAAAGATGGTGTGGTCGATCTGAGACATGCACCCAGTCATATCAACAGTGAATACCAGACAGATGCTGTAAGTCTTGAAGATGATATGATTGAAATAGTATATATAGAGGAATATGATGAAAAAATGTTTTTATATAATTTTGTGCATTACAAAGTGTACTGTTCTAGTGAATGGACGGATAGTGCGTCCAATTCAATGAATTGGCTCGCCAAAGCAGCTTTTATCGTTCCTTATCATATAATGACCAAACGTTCTGTACAAAGACAAGCTCTTGCTGCATACATTAAGGCATTATCAATTATGTATGCATCCATTAAATGAGTATTTCCCTAATCGCCTTGATAAGATGAAGAGTAAGGCTATAGATATGTAACTCTACCATAACCATTTTACCATTGTACAAGTATATACTCATGGATATAACGAGAGGAACTGATAAACACTTACTAATATTCTACTCAAAACTGTTAAATTAGCGATAAGACGGCGAACTATAGAAATGTATCTCTATTGTTTCTACCATTACCCCCTAGGCTTGCCATTGTGCATACCTATATATTAATCATATGATATAAGTGTATTTCTCAATCATTACTTTACCATTGTTTATACTTTTTAAAGATTCGTCGAGAGAAACTGGTAAACGCCCGCTACTGCGACCAGTTCCCTTGCGTGCGCTGGAAGAACGGCGAGGTGTACCATGTGCAAGTAACGCCCGAGGTGCATCGTAGATATGTGGCCGGGATGCGGCTGGCGCTGGAGGGCATTCAGCAAAGGTAATATAAAAGACACGTACAACCTTCCATCCCCTTCTCACGGCGCAGCGTTGTGAGCTACCCAGTTAAATCCTAGCGGCAGTCAACCAAATAGTATGTTTTGGAAAAAAAAACAAGTAAGGCACATCCAATATATAGAAAACACAGAATCAGCAAAGATGTATTGGTAACATATACATTCTTTGATAAATGCAAGTCAGCCATAACACCGTGACATGAAAATTATATAATTTTCATTTTTGAAAAACTAAAAATAAGGCTATCTGGATAAATACGAGAAAGCTATTTCGATCGTGTTATCTTTACGATTGTCACTTAACAACTAATAAAAACACTTCATACACAACATGCATTGAAGACAATTATAGATAAAAGTTATTCATTATGACAACAATTAGTCCTTATATATCTACAGACAATTGTCCACTCAAGATAATCATCGTGGCTTTATCTTTAATTGCCATTTTAAGTATCTCATTAAATAAAATTGATACAAAACATTAAAATTTGATTGCGGTACAGTATCTGGATATTTGTAAGATGCATGTTTACACACACGTATATTCAGTATCGATCGTATTTATTGTTATTTATTAATAACTTAAATAATGTAATTATCCTTTATCCGACATCCTATGAACACCATTTCTCCTGCAACTAAGCCATATTTCCAGTGCTTTTGTATAGCTATGTTCATAAACATATCGTTTCACCTTCATTCAGAATCGACTGATTCTTTGACACCGTGATACTAAACACAGTTTTTCCTGAAATATACTGTGAATCCCTACCTTCGGTATCATGTTTTCATATATATACATGTACGTATATACATGTATACCATTTTCTTTCCTTTAGAATCGACTGGCTCCAGCAGGGCAGTCGCGAGCTCCTTCGGCATCGTGACACTAAACACAGTTTTTACTTTATCATATACGCTCTAATTTCTTAGCTTTGACGTCGAATCTCCACAAATATGTTAATAATGTTGTTCTCCCTCCCTTTAGAATCGACTGGCTCCAACAGGGCAGTCGCGAGTTGTTCGGCACCGTGATCGAGAACCAGATTTACTTCCTGATCGACACTTCCGCCTCAATGCAGAGCAACATCCAGTTTGTTAAGGACAAGCTCTTTTCGCTCATGCAGGTAACAAGGCATTGACTTTTTACTACAGGACCCATGGCTATATTCTGGATTGATCCCCATTTATCACTTTAAGGGCTTAAATCACTCTGCTGCCTGCTATTTTGTAAATTGTATTTAAAACACAGAGGGCTTGAAGCCTTGATACTGGATATGTTCTGATCAGATCCATATTCTCAGTTGTAACTTACCATAACCTTATCCTTATAACTCAATGTAAACAATGGGGAAAGTTTATGAATAAGAGATAGTGCGGCCCATGTTTAAGCACTGGTGTTATTTCTTACATGTCATTTCATGCTGTGTTTTGTGACATTCATTTTATGCGGTGAAATAAGGTCACATTGGATAACTACTCACACAAGGATCCGTGATATATCAGAATTATTATTAGCCGTGTTTTTTAAATGCCAGTGCCAGAAACCGCCTGGAATAGTGCTGTATTTGTAATGTATTTCCAATATAACGCATGTGCAAAAGGTGAAAGTCTGAATATATAGTTTGTGCTATAAATAATGTTTCTCAATTTTAAGCAAGCCTTCAAATAGTAAATTTACCTGAATTCTATCACAAATTTAAAACTTACTATAGATTATATTTATAAAATATATGTACCCCAGTAACATTTTCACTCTATATAAATATCGGTAGAGTATAGTATTGTCATAAGTTTACCTAGAATTTACCTATTGCATTACTCAAGTTTCTTACCCCTCACTTCTTCCTTAGGAGCAACTCCGTCACAAGCAGAAATTCAACTTGGTCGCCTTCGACAGTCGCGCTTTTCCATGGAAAGACCGTTTGATGGACGTCAATGAAAAGAATCTGCAAAGCGCTTGGCAGTGGGTCAAAGCATTAGAGTGCAAGGGCTCTACGAATACGTTGGCTGCTCTAAGGGTGGCACTTGCGGATCAGAACACGGAGGCGATTTATGTGTTGACCGATGGGCGGCCGGACCAGGTGTGTATAAAAGCGAAATTTTAGAAATGCATTTTTTATCATATGACATGTTGTAGGTAGAATCAACTCTATATTCAGTAGAAAGACTCGATTAACTTGAGACGTCATTGCTTTACTTCGAATATAAATAAAGAAATTAATTGAATGAGACCCATATCTTCTACTAATACAAACACTTACATTTAGCTAGCATAGTTTGTGTTAATTGTACTACAGCATAAATAATGGCGATATGATAAAAGAGTAGAACTGTAGATAAGTTTTTGACTCATTTTACGAAACTGTTTTAAAAGATGTTCCCAAAATTTATTTAAATATAATATATGATATATGACCAATGTCTATCTTTATTTTTATCGCCCAGCCTCCTAAGTCGGTGCTCGCCCAGGTGTATCTCCACCCGAAGGTGCCCATCCACACGATCTCATTCAACTGCCGCGACAGCGAGGCCAACGAATTCCTTTGTCAATTGGCCCAGGACACGCATGGTCGATTCCATTATTATCACGAGAATGGGCTGGATCTGGATGGCCCTGATCCTTGGGAGGTGTGTATAATCACTTAAATAGTTGTTGAACGTTGAAAGTTTGCGGACTATTCGATTATTTTGTTGACCAATATTTGATTATCAAAAAGTGGAAATGCATAGCTTAATTGATTTGATCTTGTCATAAACCTTTAAAAAGCACAGAAGTGATGGCACAATAGATTGAAGGTGGCATGTATCCGTGATGAATTAGCTATAAGTTGTACTGGTTCACTTTAATCCCATCAAACGCTGAAACTTCCTGTTATGTCCTTTATGCCGTAAATTACTTATTAAAAATATCCTGACGCAAGATGACACGACACATAAATATCTATGTTCCTATTTTGCAGAGTGAGGATATTCGGCTACTGCGCCAAGAACTCGAACTGGGTGCGCAGAACCTTCAGAAAATTGGACAGCTCCGGGATGAATGTGCCGCCCTGGCATGGAATAATATGGAGGGCGACTTCAAGAGCAGCAAGTAAGGATTGTAGTCTACAAATTTATAAATTGCTTTTATAGATTAATAGTTCTTTTGGAACCGCCTGGATTAGAAAATGATTAAGCTAAGGGTTTATATATTTTTGGCCAATATATTTGTCGTATAGTAAAAAATCATAAGTATAATATGATACATGAGCCAATTTGCTTTACCGTTTTTAATTAAAGCAAGGTTCAGAAAAGGAAATCACCCAATTGAAGCTGGACTTCTATATCAAGTCAATTCATCGCGGCCAGTATAGCCAACATAAAATAGTTTCAATTGAAAAAGCATGCACCTAACCTGTGTATACTAATCTATACATATCCAGAAATCGCACCCAAGGCCGCGTCTCCGCCGTGCCCGCCCTCAACTCAAAAGATCTCTACCGTCCCAACCGCCCCTCCACTTTCCGCCAGCCGGCGCCACCGTCAGCCCGACCCTCTTCGGCGCGTCATTTCACATCAAATAAGGCGCGGACGGTTAAGACAAGGCCTATGTCGGCGAAACTACCGCGGACGCAACCCATTATGCCACGTAAGTAGAACTTTTGGGAGCCAGTTTTTGAACGATAATCTATTTTATTTAACTGGAGTTAATTGATAAGAGAGATAATTCAAGATGCAAAATGGATGCCCCATACAAGGATTATATCCTATTTTCCCAAGACAACGAACGGGAACTTATGCAATCATAGATATATTGCTAGGAAAAAAATATGTTTTGATAGAACAACAAACGATTGAAGAAGCTTCAATAAAAAAACATAATATCGGGGAATTGCATTAAACTACGTTTAGGTGGCTTGTTTTGTTAATTGTGCTTTATAGAATTTATATCGTTCGGTGTCAGAAAAGCACAACTTTTAAACTATATCTGCACCTCAGATATGTTATACGCAAATCTTTAAGTGATGTGATGTTGTAAAAGTAAAGTTTAAAATTTTAGCGTCATATAAAGATAGCCATGGTAAGTTAAGATTTGTATCTCATCATTTGCATGCGTGATGTGATTTGAAAGATCATTGAATATTTACATTAAAGCTTCGATTTCTTCGACAATAAATGGAAATATTTGTCGGAAGAAACACTGGCATTCTACATGTATGTGTATATCATATTATTGAAAACAAGCTTATAATTCTTCAATATGTTTACCTCATATGCATGATATGCAGATAAAACTGTTGAAGAATAATTCTATAATACGATTATCATTTATGCATATATCATATACTCCAAAATGATTATTTGTATGAATATCGGTGAATGTTCCATATTTGAAATATGTATAATTGACGATATGGGAATAAAATATTTAAGGTTCCACGGGCAATACAGCAGGTAATCAGTGCATGGCTTTTGCTTAAAATATTTCTTCAATCTAAAATATGCTGATGTCATATAATCATCGTTGTTACTGGCTTGACTAACAATTGACAGTTTCTTCTTTGATGTTTGATTTAATTTGTGCTGCTTGATTTTATAACTTCAATATCTTCATATTACATGTTTACTTCCCGAAATTAAATTAAGCTATGTGTATATGTAACTGTCTTGTTTTGGTTCAAAGACGGTTAAATTAAGTTAACGTTATTCTATATTGTTTACACTGTACATATACTTTGCTTTGCAAGAAAAAACTGCTTACAATTTCGACCATGTGAATAAATGCAAAGCTTTTCTGAGACGAAAAACAAAATTCTACAATACGTTTCAAAAATATCTTCTTAAAAATGTCTGCATTGTACTTTCTATTTTCCTGGATAAAAAAAGTTCCAAGGAAGTCAAGTTCATATTTAATGACAACTTTCTTCAGGATCACACAACACTGATGCTCCAGTTTTTTGGCGTTTCTTTACTGAATTTGAGATTCTAGGGGCACCAAAATACACCTATCTCAACCAATCCTGTGGCTTTCACACATATCAACTGTCAAGCTTACCTATATTGAATGCCATTTCGTACTTGAATAAGTGATTCAATAAAAATGATATCAATTTGTTATAATCCCCTGTCCCGTATAGAAGGATCACTCTCTGCTGAAAGTGCATGCTTACTAAATGCAATCGGAGTGGGGAAGCCCATCCCAAGGACTGCAGGTAATGCATACACTGGCAAAAAAAAACTCACGGTGAAATGAAGCACACCCATTTTATAGATCCTCCTTTATTTCGTCCTCATCAACTGTTATTCACCAACAAGTAATGTATGTTTCATATTTTTATTTTTTGATAAGTGTTTGTGTTTCTTCTGTTCCATAGTTTTATTTCTCTTGACAACTAACAATTAATCTCACGATTCTCTCACCATAATCCATTTGTTTTCACATTTATATAACTGCATTTTGTGATTTTCGTAACTTAAATTGAGTGACGGATTTGTTGGTATCTTCGAACCTATTTTCGTTATTGATATATGTTAAATTTTGCCTATAATTTTAATTCCCCTAGTCTTTGACAAGTCGATAACTTGTTATTTGCTCACACGAAAATCATCATGTTGCTTTGCAATTTGCATAAGATTTTAAAAGTTTAAATTCTGCATTATTTCAAATTTCTCTTCACTTTAACCTTGATTTGAATTCTGCGAAGCAGCGGAGGTAAATAGGCTTACTGATGCACTGTATTTGCCGAAAAAGTTATTGTAAATGCAATATTAACATTCGAAATAAACAAAACCATTCATGTACATTTTTGCTAAAACGATATCATACGTAGATCAATACAAATACTAGCGATAAATATTCACTTGGTAACGTTATATACTAGAAAATATACATTATTCAAATAATATTGGCCCTCATCAATATTTCGGGAACAACATGTAATTCATTCAGTAACAAATTTAGGTAAAGGTTTTTGATTTGTTTCAAATTTGAATTCACAGGTCATACGCATACGAGTATTCTACGGATGCTGAGCAACGGCGGGGATCCCGGAACTACTTCCACGTGGCTACTTCCGGAAACTCGAAAACTCTTCGATGACCAGCTGAATCGACTCCAGAGAAATAAAGAGTGTATGTTTTTAGATGTGGTTTGGATAGTGCAGGTTTTATGAAGCCATTTGTTAAAACAAATGGTTACTGTAATCATTACCAGTATCCTTTACAGGATTTCTTCTTGTAAATTGTTGATTCTGTATCGATATATAACATAGTGAAATGTTTAATCCGATAATTCATTCACTTGAATTAATGCATAAAGATTATATGTGTGCGGTTATTTCATCTTGAATGATAATAGCTGGAAAACGCTTTTTATAAAGTTTGTATCTTTATTTCTAGTGGAGGCTAAGAAAAACAAGAAGAAACCCAAGAAGAAAGCCAAAAAGATTCCTTTAGAGTAAATATAAGTTTTATTTTCTTGAAAAACAAATGCGAGACACACGTTTAACATTATCAATATTTTTCTAAGTTCTCATGACATTTGTTCAACGTTTTATATACTATACGGCATATAGAAATGTAATTAGAGATATTTGCATTCTATTTGTTGCTTGAAAAATTAAACCAGTCTATGTTTGAATCAGAATAAATTTCTTTGCTTCATGAAAACATAAAAAAAGACTGAGCTGAAACGTTGGTTATATTCTCATATAGTATTACATAAGAATGAGTAATATTTATAGTAGGATGAAATCATTTTTAAATTCTCGATTTGACTTCGAGAAACGAGTCAATGATCGTATGAGTTGATATGAATAGTGTTATAGCTTTAGCGAATCTAAAACCATGTAGAATGAGATGCTCAATATAAATATTTTGGCTGTTGAGCAATGGGTGATGGAAATGGCGATGTATTTGTAAGAAAATACAAAACATGCCCATCAAACCACCTCTTTTAAAAAGAAGAAAAAATAACCAAAAAGGCAAATGCAAAACAGAAAATATAGATAATATGTCAAATGACCGAATTATTATTATTGGGCCAATCGCAATGTCCTCACTCGGTTAACCACTGGAAAATAAACCTTCCTTTGCCATTAAAAACAGTCTCTAAAAGTTTTTAATGCATCGCCATGCACTCTATATCATAGTTCCGAGTCGATGTCTTCGCGCCGTTGGCTCCTTTACCATGGCCTGGCCGCCCTCAAGCTGCGCATCCTGGACGTCCTGGCGCCCACATTCATCCCACAGAGACCAAAGCATGTGCCCATTTTGAACAAGAATGTCGTTTCCAAAGTGTTTGATGAGGTAAGGATGAAGATTTAGGGACTTGTCATTGGTTATTCATTCACGATTTGGTACACTAAATACCATTGCTGTTTGAAATTGGCATATCCAGGATGTTTGACAAAAAGAATAACACTTAGAGATGGGTTTATCATCAGTAATTTTTGTGTGCTTCACTTTTTTTTTTCAATTTGGACAGCTAAATTCACATCGATATATTTAAGTTGTAACGATAAAGATTTAATATATTAAAATGTATATGAGCAATAATCGCAAGTTGTTTCTTTAAAGATATGCCATTAATCGTCCGCATTTTATCGATAAATGTATTCTAGTTTTACAAGCTTATGTTAACTTAATTATAACATGTTATTTGAGTTATATCCAATTGAAGAGCTTAGAGCAAAAACATGTCTAGTGCGAAATCATAGTTTTGAGAAAAACGGCATTGAATGTTCCAGATATTTGTTTCAAACTATTCAACATGTTTATTGAAAAGACATATTATTGCACTATGCAGATCACCTTTTTGTTATAAAGAGAATATAGGTATTTTACATGTTTATCGCAAAAGACATATTTGTGCATTAAACAAATTTACTTTGCATGGGTATGGCAAATTGCATGGGAATAGCAAGTTTATTGCAATAGACTAGTTTTTGCACGTAAAACACTGAATTTTTCACGGTCCAAATCAGTATTTTGAGGGTTTTCAAACACAAGATTTTACAATAAATGTTCGTCGTATGACCTTTATACGCATACAAATGTTAGTTCACATATCAAAAATATCGACTGTGTTGTTATCTCCCAAACATGTTTTTCGCACTAAACATGTTTTAGCTCTAAGCTCTTCAATTATATCAGAATGTGACCTTCATTTGGATGTGTTGCTGCAGGTGCTTCCCATCAGTCACGTGGGCGACAAGACACAGATGATGCACGTGATCAACCCGCAGGCCGTTGACCTTGAAGGCTACATCAAGAAGGTCGAGGCCGCCATACTCAGATACCACGAGTAAGAATGAGCTTATATAAGGGCTGAATTTCGATTTGAATTCGTTTTGGGAGGGGAGGGGGAGTTGGTGTAGCGCTCCATTGATGGTCGAGCATTGAGAGGGAGGGTTGAAAGTTGCTTTGTGAGTGTGAGCTATTATTCTTTCTTTATAATATATGAGCTTTACAAGAAAATCCTGTAAAATAAATAAGAATAAATCACACTTGACTAGCTAGGAAACTGCAACTGTTACAAAACATGTATAAAACGATCGTACAATGGTGAATAATAACATCATTTGAATAGCACCGAAGATTGCTACCATAATCATGGTAGTCGTCCTTTTATATCGTTAAACTTCATTGAAAATAAATGAATATCTGCTTTCATTATGACGTAAGTGACCTATTTCATTACATGTAACCCAACCATATTAGTATTGTAATAGGAGTGTGTAAAAAAATAGTAAAAGCTTTATTGGCACAACTACGTTGTTAAAAATAATTATTCTTTTATTCAACAGGAGATTAAATCGTATCGTATGGAATGCGTTACCTGAGGAAGAACGAGAAAAGTGAGTTTAGATTTTAACATCATGTGAAGATATTAGGTTACATTTGATTAAATCATTTTCACAGCAAAAGTTGAAATTCCACCGCACAAAATAAAAATTACATTGTAAATAACAGTTGTTAAAAGCGCTTTCCTGAGTGTCATGTGTAAAGTTCTTTTGAATCGTGAGGCAAAAAAATATATATTAAAATGTAATTTTTCATAATCACCGGAATATAACATATAAACCTTGTTCTGCTTTCCTCTATATTCGGTTCCGCTGAGCTGTCAAATATGACAAAAAAAGTTCCATCGCGTCATACCCTCTTTATAGCGACATGTTCCAAATACATAATTTGCAAACTTCAATATGCATCTTCTTTCCCCCACTCCAGATTCGATTCTGGCGGTCCAATTCAGTACATGGAGCACAAAACCGCCCTGATGACGGCCCTTGATCGTGCCGCTTGGCCCATTTCGGAGACGGACATCGCTCTATTAGAGCGTGAAATTCAGCAGGGCGAGCTGTACATTCAGCAAGCACGTGATCTCATGACGCACAAGGCAGAGGCCGAACCAGAGGTAAAGGGAAGGTTGAAATAAAGAGAGGTTTTATGTAAAAAAAAAATAACGTATGAAATTCAAACATAATTTAGTGTTCCATCCTCTAATTGACGGAATTATTCACAGGTTCCAATTCGGTATATGGATATGCGGATGGAACGAAGTTAGGGTTGCAGTTGTATGGGCTACTCAAATTTTATACTAAAATAACTGTCTGTCGAATTTCAATTGCGTATGACATAAAAACAAAACCGCATTTGATATTTCATTCGTCAACATGTATTTGAGGTGAAGCAACCTCATTATCTTGTTTTCCACTGATACAGAAAGAGGAAGAGCCTGCTACCCCTACAAAGAAGCTTCTTCCTGTCAACGGTCTCATCGGATGCACTGTAATTGCAAGGAATCCCTTCGATGGCTTCTTTTACCCAGGTACGTGTGTACCTATCAATATCATATGTAATACGAACGTCATGGTTAGTCTATATGCGGCGGCTATCAAAAGACAACCCTGTACATGAAATCATCAACGCGACGTAGTCTAATGCGTCGGTTAATGTTCATAACTGATCTTCTGTTATGCTAAATCAAGATCAATGAATCGCATACAACAATTGGTTGAAGCTCTTTGTTTATATCATTTGTACATAATAACAAAATGCTATTTGTTATTTGATTTAAACCAGGCAAAGTGGATGACGTGTATAACATACGCAAAGTATCCGTCAAGTTCGAGCGACTGGATCGACAGGACGTGGCTACTCGTCTCGTCATTCCCATCACTGGTGCTGTGGCAAGACCCCACATAATGGTGAGAAATCTATGAATGATATGATAATACTAGCAATCAATTACGTTTAATTAGTTGTTAGTTACGTGTATGTTAGTTGTGATGGTTGTCTCTTTGTTGCTGCTAGTCGATAAATATCTGCAGGCATGTTACTCTATACATTGATTAACGGCTTTTCTTTTTTTTTAGCTGGCCGGCTCTATTGTCACGTGTTCTTTAATATTATCATAAATTATTTATGAAATAAAAGCTTTTTTGCTATAGATCGGAATGACACAATAATTTCTCTATTGTTCTAGATCGGCGACTACGTGCTCACCAAAGTGGTCAACGACGAGTCTGGCTTCGAGTGCTACGTGCCCGGCATTATCTACATGCTGCCCAAGTGCAACGAAAAGACGGACCACTGCCACTGCAAAGTCAAGTTCTACACAGTCATCCTCTTCAATGGACAGAAAGTAAGTACCAGAACATATGGGAAAGCGTTTTTAATGCGCGCGACATAATTCAATATTTCAACTTCTTAGATAAAATAACCTATCTCGAAACGCTTGAGTAATGTTAATGATTATTTGTTGTGATATTTTACCCTAAAATATGTTACTTTAGCATTTGTCGACCACGATTTTTTTGGGGGAACACAATTTGCTTTATTGCCATACAAAGGAACTTGCTGACATTAAGCCAAACTCAAATCTGCTGTTCGAATTGATTGGTTGATAAACACGCTTTTCGTTTTTATAGGCCGAATTTATGAGGAATCATCTGGTCAAGATTAGCAAGATGAGATACTTGCTTCTTTGCAAGTACATCTGGGAACTCAAACCTGAAGACAGGTAAGTTGTGGTTATTTATAAGGTCAGTAAAGAATAATAAATAATTTTTTGAGGTATTCATGTTTTCAATTTGATTTTTAAAAGCTCTGGTAGAATTGCTTAAACAAATTCTTAGTCTAGACATCTAATACGCGTACATGTATTTGAAAATTAAGTGTCAATTTACGCACTAACAAATTCTGCGAGAGCAGAACAATTTTAGCTGAGAACGTTCTCAGAATATTCGAACCAACAATTATTAATCTAAGAATCATATAACTTTTCAGACCGGAGCCGATTATCAAGGAGAGGATCGTCAAAGAATTCGTCGAAGTTCCAATTACAGGTACGTTGTATATACCTGTAATTCAAAGTATTTTTATTATATGTCGGAAACCTCATCTTAATGTTAGCCTCAAAATAACCTTAATAATTCAATATATTTTAGGGGAGAGCGGGGCACGTTGTGCCATGGGGCACGTTGTGCCATCCCACTTATCTCGTTATCCACTTATGAATTATTTTGGTGTTTATTATCAATAGAAAGGCATTTTCATTTAGTATATCCCCAATAAAAAATAAGCTCCAATCGGGACCAAAGATTTTGTCAGCATGCATTTTTCAATTTTTACATACAAAAAGCAAGTTTAGGGTTTCGATTATTATAATTTCTGTTTTCCAAGAAAATATTAAA
>LQRL01137340.1:27666-38788 GCA_001703475.1 Hydroides elegans | reverse complement strand
TCATTACCTGTGAATCGTCGGTGGCACTGGGCAACTGGTGACTATCGGGTCTGTTTTCGCCCGTCATCAGCATGGTACTTGTGGCCGACATGTCCATGCCGAGAGACGCCTCTTGCAGCGAGGTATGCGTTGTCAAGTACGACTATAAACGATTGAGTATACACTAACCTGTGAATCATCTGTGGCACTGGGCAACTGGTGACTATCGGGTCTGTTTTCGCCCGTCATCAACATGGTACTTGTGGCCGACATATCCATGCCCAGAGAGGCTTCTTGCAGCGAAGTATGCGTTGTGAGGTAGGACTGCAAAAGATTTGGGGTTTATTGTATATAATCCTAAATGTATAGTTTTTTTTCTTTTTGTTGAAAATTCTTAATATTTCATTAATGTTTGTTTTGTTATTATTACTACTTATTCATACTATTAAGTTTTGCATGGAATCACCTGATAGTTAGCAGTTGCTTTTTTCACGAACATTAAGTTATCAAAAATATTCATTTATTATCATTTTCGCATGAAACTACCCAACGGTGAGTAATAGCATTACTGTAAGTGTTCTTTTTATCATTTTTTTTTAAATGCGTTATTGATTATAATTTTCATGAACCAGTGCATATATCACTCAAACCAATCAAACGATTTTCTTATTACTTTTAGACTCTATCCATTACATAAAGTCATAAACTTACATCCGCCAAAGATGTGATTTTCTATTCTATTCATTTTTTTTCGTAAAAAAAAAACACAATAATTTATTTAGATATTATGCTATACAAAAACTCACATCCGCCGATCCCCGGAAGTACTTATCAACGGAAGTCCGCAGCGCCTTTTCGGTCGATGACCTCGCCATAGTATTTGTCGCCATCGGGTCACGTAAAGGGCCGAGAGTTCCCGAACCACGAAGAGTGTTGTTGGGGCTTTCCGAGCCTTTCAATGGATTCAGGGGACCCTGTAAAAACACAATTAAATATTTTTGATATAGATGTATAAGCAATTGTAGTGACCGCCATTGGATCACATAAAGGGCCGAGTGTTCCCCAACCACGTAGGGTATTGTTTGGGCTGTCGGAGCCTTTAAGTGGGTTTAAAGGGCCCTGTGAAAAAAAGTTGGATTAATAAAGTCTGTAATTAATGAAGGATACGCAGTATATTAGCGCAAACAAAGAGCACAGTGCAACAAATAAGGAAAAAGGATCGAGTGTTTCTGAGTTGCAAAAGGTTATCATAGGACGTTCTGTAGAGTTGGTTTAAGAGACCATGTACAAAACAAGACGATTTGTTGAATGACACACATGGTATTTCACAGCTCATAACTGCGTTTAAATTAAGCGTGCAAAGGATCACAGTATATTTGAGGTCGTATGAAAAAAACGTTACCTTAGTAAGAGGTGCCAGGCCGTCCGTGCTGTCCATACTCTTCATGGTACTGGCTGGAGACATGCCCATCTTGAGGGGTGCCAAGCCCTGACCACCCTGTGAATATATGAAGCAATATAATATGTGAAATATAGGTTGTATTTTGTATCTAGACTGTTTATGCTTTCTTGAATTGGCTACATCATGTATTGGCCTTTGTTATACTCAATAAAGGGGTCTTAATCACTATATTGACCTTTATTTCTGATGATATATGATGTTTCAACAAAGGGGGGATGATACAGGATATAGCCCATAACTGAATTGAACATAATACAGAGAAATGTCATGTATTTAGCCCATTTCGAGCCAGTCGCATTTCATTTGAAATGTGTTGAATTTTCACAGTATACGATTTTTAAGGATTGTCTGCTGTAGATAAAAATAAAAATTATGTCACCTTCTGTTCCTTTTTTTCTTTTCCAGCTTTCTTTGCTGCCTTTTTGGGTGCTTTCTTAGGAGCTGAAATTAAATATGATTCAAATTAATACATTGAGTTTTGGTATGTAAAGCAAAGTAAATAGAATATCATGCTTTCATGTCAACAGAAACGTTAATCTTTCATCGCGTTAAATGTTCTTCTCGTGCTTTATATGTTAGTTCTATATCATTTATGTAGTTTGTTTAGTATACGCATTGTCTATTACATCTTCAGAAAACCGAGTCTTTTCATGATCTAAAATTCGAATATTTCAATTGACTTTATTTGATCGCCGAATTTCCACCAGTTAACTAGCTCAATAGAATACCTTATGCTTACATCTACCGTATACAACAATCACTCTGTAAACGACAGCTACTATCAAATACTCAATTAAAATCTGCAATCTGCAACATACACTAACAAAACTCGTTTAACTAAAACGTTCACAACCTTGACTAAAGGGAATGGCTCTTGTCTATTTGTCTCCTTATCTATTGGTCTCACTCTTTTCTGATCCACTGTTTTCTGTCAAGTGTCCCGCTGATTTGTTACGATCGCTGTAATTTGTCGATTCTACAGACGTATCTCGACTGCCGTCGTCATTTTCGTCTCTCTTTGGTAATCCGTTCCGTTCATAAATACTTTTATGCGAAAGATCTTCATTTTCTTGCAATTCGTTTTGATTCTCAGCACTTTTATGTGCAGCAATCTCTGGTGATCTTGCTTTCTCACTTTTAGATTTCATGTCTTCGTTTTGTGTTTGGTCTATAGATTCTTCAATCTCACTTACAGAATCCAATTTTTCATCCGGCGAGTCTATGTTTTTGTGGCCTGTTTGAAAGTGTTCCTCATGTGAAGTGAATATGCCTACGTTCTTATCATGTTTCGTTATCTTATTATTCATATGAAGAGTACTTGGTCTAGGTTCATCTTGGTCTATCTTTTCCTCTCTTTGGCCAATCAATTCAACACTTTTCGTTTCAACTTTCTCTTTTCGCTCTAGTCTCATTATTGCATTAAGAGGTTTATTCACTATATCTCCTATCGTGGTTTTCTTGTCGCATTTAGATCGCATTTCTGCCTCTTTCATTTTAGTTATACTATTAGATTTGTCGGCATCCATTAATGATAATCGTGGGCTTTTAAACATCGAAAATGGCGGTTCATTATGTTCTCGTGCCTTGTTGTACTGTGAAGCAGTCTCCGAACATATCTCAGGAACTTCATCACAAGAATCCAGAATTTGTGTTTCTTCATAAAAGTCACTTACTGTTCCCTCAATGTTGTCCTTTTCTTCGTTTTTATTCGTCGATTCTTGTGTCTCTTCGTACTCAAAACCCATCACATTGCTTTCCTGTGATTGGCTCTTTAAAAGCGGATGTACGTCATGTTGTTTATTATATGGTTTTGAATTTCCCGCGCTATCCAACTGCATTTCTATATCTTTTTCTTCTTTTTTATTTCCCAATTCATGTGTTTCTTCATACTCATAACCCATCACATTACTCTCATGTGATTGGCTCGTTTTGGCGTCATTTTCTTGTTTATCATATGATTTTGAATTTCCCGCACTATCCAAATGCATTTCTATGTCGTTTTCTTCGTTTTTATTCGCCGATTCCTGTGTTTCTTCGTACTCAAATCCAATAACATTGCTGTGATGTGATTGGCTCTTAAGCGAATGTACGTCATTTTCATGTTTACCATACGATTTTGAATTTCCCGCGCTATCCAACTGCATTTCTATATATCTTTCTTCGTTTTCATTTTCCGATTCTTGTGTTTCTTCGTACTCAAAACCCATAACATTGCTGTCCTGTGATTGGCTCTTTATTGGCTGAACATCCTTTTCTCGCTTATTAAATGGTTTTGAATTTCCCACGCTATCCAACTGCATTTGGTCGTCGATTAGATCGGATGCTTCGCCAGCAAGGCTACTGACACACACCTCTTCCAAAGAATCCGATTCTATTGAAACGTCCCTGTGCTCACTGGTTTCTGGATGCTCTAAATTCTCTAAATTTGTTTCTTGGTTTGGTAAGTTACTCACTGGGAAAATGCTTGGCTGTGTAACTTTTGTTTCTTTGTTCGGTCTATCATTCGGTGGATCATAATGGCTTGTATCTTTCGGATCAACGGAATTGTCTGGTTCTTGTTCAATACTCTCTCCGAAAGAAACCACATATTGCTCGGGTAAGTCAGATATCATATGCTGATCGGCGAAATCCGATATCAGTTTGCTTGCAGCAGCAAAAAGAGCATGTCTGTTTTCTCCAGGAACGGTTTGTTTGGTCTCTCCTTTTTCGTCACCAGGTGAAGCATTCAATTTAAGTTCTTCATCACCAAGTGAATACGTTGTATTTAAAATGTTGCCAACATGAGTATCAGCATCGTCAGGTTTCGCAATGGAGCTTTCGAAATGTGCATGCCTGAAGCCCTTACATACTTTACCCGTGTCTTTGTGATCTTTGCTTGTGACCTTATGATCTTCACTCGTGACCCTTTGACCTTCACTTGTGACCTGTTCTCTTTCTTTTGGGACCTTTTGATCTTCACTTATGACTTGTTGACCTTCACTTGTAATCTTTTGATATTCATTTGTGACCTCTTGTTCTTTACGAGAAACCGGTTGAGCATCATCTTGGAGTGATTGCCCTTTATCAATCCCATTTCGAAAGGAAACACTCGCTTCTGCTTGGTTTTCTAGAGCCTGTTTGTGTACATTGACACTGTTCTCTATGTTGCCATCCGGTTCGGTTTTGCCATATATATCATCTTCTTCTTGACATAAAGCAACCACTTTTTCATAGCTCTGGCTAAGCTGTAGACCAATATTGATTTCGCCTTGCACTGCATTGTCACTAATATCCACAATACCATGTATATCCTGCACAACCGGATGCAACTCATCCACATTACTACTCAGTTTCTCATCACTCGTTGTCGACTCCGAACTCCCTTGTTTCGTGTGTCCACTGTCGGTTAAATCGAGCACACATAGGTTGGTACTGTTGATATCCAATCGGCATACCACGCCAGCTTTTCGGTCATATTTCTTTTCCGATCTATCCCGACCATCGGATTTTCTACTGCTTCGTCTACGAGGTGATACATCGTATGTGGATTTGGCTGTAAGATGTGATGCAACGGGATCGATGTAATCTTCCTGGCTTCGATCGAGAACGTGGACCATTGACTGTGTTTCGAATGGACATGGTTCGTCTAAATCAAACCGATGTTTCACATTGGCATCTTTCGTTGAAACATGTGCTGATGGTTCGTTTGTTGATTTGTGTTGGCTAGATTTGTTTGAGATTCTTGAATGTTTACTTGATGCAAAGGATCCTGAGGCTTGTTCTCCATGTCGTGAATCGTGTTCTGATATGGTTTCCCTGGATGTAGAGCCCATACTTTTCCCATGTGTAGAGCTGGTGTTGCCATCATCTTGTTCATTTGTCCTAAGAATCATAAACTTCTCGACATTGCTGAACCGTCTTTTCTTAGGCGGCATTGCAACGGTTCCATCGACACGTGTTTGGAATGAACGCATTGCTTGTTCAAAACTAGAGCCTCCCACAGATTGAGGCTGCTGCTGCTTTTGGTATTGTTTTATTGTCTTTGCAGGAGTTGTGTTGCTACTTTCGGTATGATCAGTATGTTGAAATGCCAGTGGCGCCACCGGTTTTTCGTTAATGCCGGGAACCGGTAATGCTTTGACCGGGGCGTTTAAATGTGACGAGGCTGGCCCTGACATAAAAGGTACTTGTTTATTCTGTTCATCTGGTTTAGACTCGAAACTGAAATCCAATTTCTTACACGGAGTTTTGTCTTTTGCAGATATCAAACCAATCGACTTCTTGGAGGCATGAGCGAATTCCTTCATAGCGGATATAGACTGTTTCTTGCTGGATGGTGGACTTTGAGTGGGAGGTGCTAAAGGTGAAGGCTTAGCATCTCTTGGAGATGTTTCTTTGAAAAGAGGATTGAATTCCACAGTTTGAGCTATTTTCTTCTTAACCCCTCCAATGTTAGCCTCAGGTGTCCATTTTTGGCCCATGGTTAGTGACACTTTTTCATTACGAAGTTTGCTTCGTTTTGAAAGCAGAGATTTGGAGGTACCTTTATTCTGTTCTGAAATTAACGAATTCTCTGGAGATGGTAAAGATTTCCCGCCAAAAATATCAGCAAGCATTTCGTTCTCATCTTTTATCGGTTTATTGCAAAGTACATTTGCACTAACGGTGCTGCTATTAGGCGGTTGGGAGTCAAACACTTCTCTCTCTTTTTGTTTCCTAGCTTCTTCAATCTGTTTTGGTGTCATGTCAAAATCACTTGATCTGGCATTTCGATCTTCGTTCACAGTTGTATAAGAACCAAGCATGGGCGGTCTTTTAGCATCAGGCGTCTTTGTTTTGTCGTCCTTTTTCATTCCGATGGGATTCAATCTGTTACAGCGATCTGCGCTTAGCTTCCGTCCAAAAATATCTAAAAGCTCACCATCTTCTATAGGAGCATCATCTTTGGCTGCAAATGGGGTTTTCTTTAGCAATATATCATCAATACTATTACCAGTACTTGGGATACCACCCATAAGTGCACTGGCTTTGTCAGCAAATTTATGTCTACCCGGGATTAAGGATCCTAGATTACGCTTCTTTATTGGTGCCATCGGAGTTGGCTTTTCCAAAGGAGATTTTGAATTTAATGGTTCTTTATCATTTCCGATCGGGGTAAAATCTGGCGAATATAAACCACGTGGATGGTTGTCGACACTCGTTTCTTCATTTGCGATTTTATCTTGACTTTGTTGTTTCTTCTTCTTTTTCTTCTTTTTAGTAGGTTTAGCGATAGGCGCTAGATCACTCTTCCTATGCACTGGCGAAAGATTATCCCAAAGCGGTTTTGTTTCATTTGCTAGATTGTTCACGTGTTCGTTTTGGTTTCCGCTCAAATAACGTGATAATTCTGGGGGTTGTGGTTTTAGATCTTTTTTCTTCTTCCCTTTTATCTTTTTATTTTTAGCTTTATCGGAATTCGCTGATAACAAGATGTCCTTGTTCGACATATCAATGTTGCTATCATTACCATCGTTTGCATTATTACTCTCATTCTCTTTATTCTTGTTTTCTATAAAGTAAAAGGATTTTTACAAATAACCGATAAGCTATAAAAGAAAAGATGAAAAATCTCAATAGTAACCATTACAATATTGAAATTTTATTTCAGATGTTAGCAGATTTAATGAAGTTATAGCTATTTATTTGTTTTGGCAACAGTCAATTTGAAAATAGCAGTCCCATAAATGTAACTTGAAATTGAACATACTTGAGTGCTAGAAAACATGTACCCCTCTTAAAAATATGGATAATACATTCTTATCAATTTTATTTCATTCTAGCGATAATGTACTATAATAAAATGTAACAAATTTATGTTTACCACCAGTGACATTCTTTCGACGCGCTTCAATGACTTCATTGCAGTAGAACTTATCGCATGGATGATCCCAGATACTCTCACCAGTCATAAAATTAAAGTAGTAGATGTCTGCGTTGGGGTCTTGGCTGAAAAAATACACCGCGTATAAACACTATCTATAAGCCAGTTAGAAATTAACTAACAGCTAAAATGTATTAGGTCTCTAATCAAGTCATGGCCAACAACATTTTAATAACCAAATTTTACAGATTGAAACATATACAGTGAACACTTTAAACTGGACCCTATAATTAACCGGACGCCTATGTAAACAGATTTTTTTTTTCATTGTAACTTTATCATCTTTCCACATTAAAGCAATTAGCTCGAAAGAAAAAAAACAATATTTTACCATGATATAGGAAATAAATATCCATATCGCAAAAAAACCTGCTTTTTAATAATTTCTTAATAATAATAATTTGCATTTCTTTAAAGAGATGAGGATCTTACCATGGTTTCCAATGCTCTGGAAGGGGTGCATTAATACCCTCTCTTGCAATATATAGTAAGTGAGGTTCCGAGACGGGATCGATTCCGATCACACGAGCGTATTCGTGGATTTCTGAAGAAAACGAGTGTTTAAGCATAATAACAAATCTAAATTCATATTTATGATTTTTATTTTGTTTGGTTATTTCGTTTGGAAATACGAATACACATAAATGTAAGGTTAATAATGATAAATATCAATGGAAGCATAACAAAGTGTCACAGCAAACATAGTTAATATTCTTGTACAATTAGGTGTTTGTTCAAAATACAAGTACGTCGTCATATTGTCTATGTGCTTTATATGTGTTTTATCAGCTCGTTATGAAGTGAGCATGACCAAAACATACCGTCTTCTGTTGGTTGATAGTTTTCATCGTAATCCTCTTCAAGGATCAGTTGTTCATTTATTCGCATCATCTTGATAATTGTTCGGTTTTCTTCTCATTGCATATTTTCAAGAGCTTAAAATGGAATACAAATATAGGCATTAGATATGCAAAACCCTGAGCTGAAGCGATATAATGTTAATCATGAATATCCTTCGACTTAATACAAAGGCCGTTAATTTTTATATGGCTAAGGAAAATGGTCTTCGGCTTATCTCTATATTTACGTTTTTATAAAAACTCTTAATTCGTGGCTAATTAG
Organism: Hydroides elegans; assembly: GCA_001703475.1. Lineage (NCBI taxonomy): Eukaryota > Metazoa > Annelida > Polychaeta > Sabellida > Serpulidae > Hydroides > Hydroides elegans. The sequence goes on along the minus strand of LQRL01137340.1, from coordinate 30,323 downwards.
CTAGTTATTTTTTAAAAGTTAAATCTGTATCTATAAGGTGAGTACATCCCTCGAATTAGAGTATTTTCGCACTTGGTACAACAAGGTGTCAACAACACTAAACACTCTGTAAAAACCTGCAGCTGTGCGGGTTAAAATCATGTGTATTATCATTCAACATCCATACCCATTTGAATGTTATATCGTATATATGCTTGGTTTCTCAAAAATGACTGATTCAACATCGAGGAAGCAAGCATTTGTGACACATAAGAAGGCGAGGAAGCAAGCATTTTTCACACATAAGAATGATCCCCCCCCCCCATTCAAACGGGTGTGGATGTTGAATGATAAAACACACACAGGGTGTAGCATAAGCCAGAATTCTGCCTCGGTAATTTTTCGAGGGTACCTGAAAATAACCTCGGAATTTTTTCGAGGGTACCTAAATTATACCTCGAAAAACTATTTCTAGGATACCTCAATTCTGCCTGGGTAATCTTGATTTACCCTCGAAATTACCGAGGGTTACGACCCTTATGCTAGACCCTGCACACATGTTCGCCCATTTTGTTAACATTTATTTAATTTAATCCTTTTTCTTAAATCACATTCAGGCACATATATACATTGAACGCATTCTAGCGAAATTATGAGGCTATAATCATGTCTTTATGAATCTAAGTTTAAAAGTTCTAGCTGGTACAAGCTCATGCTGCAAAAATTGCCATATTCGGCACTGGAATGTGAACGGATTCGGTCGAAACCATCAAAAGGCATATCGTATATACACATCTATGGCTTTAAAAGGAGCTTTTGACACTATTTATTTATTTTATTTATTTATTTATGATTGCTTATAACGCGCTCATTAAGTTACACCACTGAGCGCACAATTTATAAATATATGGAGTATATAACGATTTCACAAGACATGTACAATAATAAAAACACATTACGATATACATTACATTAAAATAAAACGATATAGATATTGCAGATGTGATACAGATATTATAATTACAAAGACAAACTATTTATTGTCCATTGTATGCTTGCACAAATAAATACGTCTTGAGCGATTTCTTAAAAGAGCTAAACGTTGTCTGATTTTTTTATATTACTATGTAAGCGGTTCCATAACTTAGGCCCAACAACACTAAAAGCCCTATCACCATAACTATTGTTCGTTCTTGGTATTTCTAGAATTGAACCACTGGATGACCGAAGACGGCGTTTCTGACTTTTGCAAACTACGAGACTAGAAATGTACTCTGGAGCAAGACCATTTAGGGCTTTATATACCATAGATAGAATCTTAAAGTCTATTCGTTGAGACATCGGTAGCCAATGTAGTTCGGCCAAGACATCCGAAATGCTGATATTAGGGTCACGCCTTATGCCCATGCCCTATGTCATTACGACCATCCATTCACAAGTTCTAGCTTGTACCAGCTCATGTATCAAATGTAGACATTTTTCACAATTTTGGCCGAGTTCGCCACAGGACGTGGATAGGTTTCGGTGGAAACAATGGTCAGCCACATCCAAAAATCAAACGAGTTTCAAAAAATCTATAACGATGTCTATACGACAGCACAATTGTACACCATACATGCACTCTTTCATTTTTTGTCGAATCCGGTCAGCGGATGCTGACCGAATTCGGTCAAAACCATCGGTTGAGCCTCGAATTAAATCTTAAAGAAATTTCTATGATCTTCCGTTCAAAAATTGTAGCATGTACAAGAAATCGATGACATGCGGAAAGACAGGCGAAAGGATGGATACTCCAAATCTACATGCCCCTAACCTTCGGGGTTGGGACCTAAGCAAACTGTCAAAAATGTAAACAAAGAATTTAAAGGCATTTTCTAGAACAATAATAGCGTATATGTCGGTAAAATTACATATAATGATACCTTATATAAGTCGCCATATTTAAAATAAATTTACTTGTCAATTGAGTAAGGATTTAATATAATATCAAGTTTAAACAAGACCTGTTACACATTGTCCGCCATTTTTAAACAAAACAATTTGGATAGAGTTATATCGAAAACATTCGTGCAGTAGTATCCATTTTTATGGCCACTGTTACCTACCATACGGCGTATTTTGACATTAGAGAGTTTGTGCTGGTTTTAAAAATCTTTGAGCTAATAGATTTGGCCCCAAATATGACCAATGACATTGCTTGTTCAAAAGGATTCAAAGGATTCAAATGGTTTATTTTCTGAAATCATAAGATTTATAAGAAAATATATACATCAAATACATACAATACATAGAAATATATATTATGTTGACAATATTTAAGCAACTTTTAATAACTGGAAACACACAGCAATCGATTACTTATATACATATATTCTACCAACGAAACTAACTAAATAAACGGTATTTACAGGTTTCTTATGAGCTTGTATCATACAATTTAACTGTTTAAACATTTAACAACTCTTCGGTCTTAACATTTAACTTCATATATACAATTTCGAGGGGGATGGAATAACCCTCGCTTTTCTACATATAAATTAACACTTTTTCATAGACTCTTGAACATATCTTGATAGATCAATTAATGTCTTGGTCTTTTTACTTGTCATTAGGTCTAAATAGCATATATAATTAACTCGATCAGTATAACGTCTAGATATGAACTTGTCTCTTAGGTC